>CM023483.1:1084530-1344530 GCA_013339685.2 Hyalomma asiaticum | reverse complement strand
CGAGAGCCATAGCCATTAGATCTCCGTGGAGGGCGGTGAGCTGAAGACATGAGCGCAAGGCAAGAAAGAAGTAGACGCGCAAATGCTGCCCATTGGGCGTGTCATATAAGTATAGTGCACGCGCACTTGTTTCATGATGATTTCATGGTGATGACACTCGTGAACAACCCAGCGGCTTTCACCGGCTTAAACAGCTTCGCTGTTAAAACCCCACCTGACAAGCGTTTGTATATTTCTTATTGGGTCAAAATGTCACAAGTACGAAAATTCATTATGTGAAAGTACTATAACGTCAAATTGACGTAGCGCGAGGTATCGGTACGAAATTCAGAAGAGAATGTAGAAGAGATGAAATCTGGGTCAGTTGGTACATGATGTTGAAAGTAGAAACCAGCCAAAGGACGACGGACGGAGGAGACAAGCGACACACACAACGGCTGGACCAGTTCCTCGTGCATCAAAGAAAGAGAGGCAGTGCCGACACAATTGTCACCTTGTATGCCAATGTGATAAGCCTCAAGAATTTCGCGCTCAAACTTAGCCCTGCCTCTACCAAGTATCCTAACATTGGAAAGTAGCGCGACACAACTACACTGCCGACAATAACGGGACAGATTAGCCCCGTCCGAAGGGTTCAAAGAGCAGTTGTGCTCGCGCAGCCTGTCATTAACACATCTGCCAGTCTGGCCGATGTAAACTTTTTCACGGGTCAGCGGAATCTCATACACAGCACGTGCCTTACCGGTTCGGACTGGTACCTCCAATAGTTTCATCTAATACATGCGTCAGCGTTTCAATAAAGCACTTTCAACAACGTTCCTATTTTTATATATCTATTTTTTTTCATGGTGAGATATCCAGGGTTATGCGCCGTGTCAGCGCATGCACACAGTCTAACGCACATTAGAGCGAAAATCGGCGCATGTCATTAACGCCCCCTGTACAGGAGTGGCATGCAAATGACCACCGCACTTTGAGCTACATAATGTTCATGAGCAGCTTGCTTAAGTAAATGGCAGCCTGGCCCTACTTCATCCACTCTCTGAAATTCGTCCCGTATCGTTTGCTGCGCACGCGTGCCTGGCTGCGTCAGAGCATGTACACTCAAAATATAGTAGTCTTACAGAGACTGAAATACTGCGCGTCGTTTTCCACAGCAGCCTGCCGCCGGAAGTATGACAGCTGGCGAAACAGAGCCATGTACACTTCTGCAGTGCCGAAGCTACGACCTTCAGCTGCCCGAATGCTTATGTGACAGCCACAGCAATATTTTTTTTTTTTTAACGGAAAGGCAATTCAGTACATCGGTGTTGTTCGTGATGTGCTATATACAGCCTCGTATAACGTATATTCACTGTTCGTCGTGGATCCCGACAGGACTTATACATCGGTGTATATAGGACTTATATACTCTTTAGTAGTGTCTTTTCAGAATATCCCCACATAGCAGTTTGTTTGCTTGTTTGTTTGTTTGTTTGTTTGTTTGTTTGTTTGTTTTGAAGAAGACAGAAATTTGGCCAGGACGAAAAGGTGGCTGTCTTGAACACACCTACAAATATGAGTAGTGGGAGATATGGAGAAAATGATGTGTCGATTATTTTTTGGCAAGCAAAATGTCAAAAAGAATCGTCATTCTCCCGCTTATCGGAGTAGTGGTTGGGGCCACCCGCCAAATGACCAGTCGGACAATGCTGAATGCATGTGCAAGCATTTTCCTTACCGTCTCCTCCCGCACATTCTTTCACAATATACGTATGGTGACCGTCCCCTCGCCCCCCCCCCCCCCCTTTCTTACGCACTCATCACTTACCAAGGGCAAACTCAGAAATCAGTAGCAAGATATTCAGAAAACATGTATTCACAGCAAAACATGACATTCAAGATAATGATACAAGATGAAGCGCTATCAATATCGTATCACAGCCGGAGGCAGAGCACCCCGAAGACAGGACACGGCAGATAGATGTACACTTTTACACAAGCCAGAGGAAACGATTAGGAAATTGTCACGACCATTTATAAAGTTCTGGTACAAAAATGTTGCATCGGTTTCCTTAGAGAAAGCGCAAAGCTAAGATATTACAACACGATTTCACTAAGCTTTGTCCCATCGGTCTGCTGACCATATAAACGCGTGAGTGTTTCGTGGGCAAAGAGCGCGAGAGTCAATGAGGCTTGTGGATACAACTCGAAATATGCTATATCAAATTTGTACACATTTCCTGCAATTAAAGCGCATTCCACGGGCGATCAAAGCGGGAGTAATGTGCGCTAGGTTGATGAAAAGAATTGCTGCACGTACAGCTTTTGATCACTTGCTATGCCTACTGTATACATATGGCGACGTAAGCATATATATCTTTACTGCTCGTAAGCTTCGCTAACAGCGTATTATTAAATGCTCGCGGTTAAGACGTATACGTTGACGTTACGGGCAGTGCGTTGGCATGGGCTGACAGTTATTATACTGAGAGAAAATTGTTTGTTAGCACCTTTAGCACTTACATAACATCTGTACACTTACGACTCGTACATAGTATATATGCAACTGCTATATCCTGCACGCACCGTGGGTGCAGTAGAAGTCGTTCGAGCCGTGAACAGTGCCATTTGTAAACATAGAAAAGGCGCTAAATGAACTAAATGTGGTGACGCAGCCTTGAAGTTAGCGACACCATTTCACTGACGCCACGAAGCATGGGCGGGAAATCCAACAGAAAATTTTCGGGCTAACAAATAATTTCCCAGTCAGCACAATATAAACACGGGTTCGAAAGAATACGGCTACGCTGATTTGAAATTTCTTTTCAAGTACCCAGCAAGAGTTTCACAATACTGCACGAATTCAGCGGTGGCACAAACAAAGTGCGTAATCATCTGTGGGCCATTAAGACTGCAGTACAGTCGAACCCGGTTAGTTTCTGGAATCTGTCCGACACATCACGCACTTCGAAATAAGCGAACCCGCTTTTAACGATTTCCAGCTTCTAACTCGTTATGCGCGATGTTCCGAACAGCGAAGTGAAAACGCGATAACGAAGAAAAGACGTGCCACTCGCCATGAATAATTACTCCAAAACTAATTTACTCGTGGAAAAGTACACCTATTTGTAGCAGGAAATTATGCTCGCCGAATCAGTGAGTGAGCGTCTGAATGCCGGCACACAGAAACGTAAGCCCTTAGTGCAATAGCTTGCTGAGGTTATACGTGCCAAAATCATATGATCAGGACTTGCTGGAGCAGCGGCGGCACGGCTTGGCGAGGAATGGTGTGACTGCACTGAAACTAGACTACCCGAAGTCGGTGAAGGAACGCGCTTACACTGTTTAGTCACACGTCGCGCGCACGGAGTTCGATATATCCAGTGTCCGGTTCGTTATAAAAATATTTTTTACATACTTTATGATAGGAGAACTTCCATTGCTCGATACAGAGCGTATTTCGCTCTATCCGAGTTCATTGTATTCGGGTTTGACTATGCTCTTATGCACGACTAGCGTGTTGACGAAGGAAGCCTTATCACGAAGTCACGGAGACCACTTTTATAGCTATCATACTACAACCAGCGAAGCGCACTAGAAACCATTACCTACGTGCTAAAAAGCGACATACTGCAACGGTCCGAAAAAAAAAAAAAAGAGCAATGTTCATTTATGTTCTCTATCCTGATTATAACTTTTCGATGAGTCTTGCTACTTTGTTCGTTGCTTCGATAACATCCTGCAAGCGCTGCACTGGCTGTTCCGGTTCGTAAAAATGTGCACACATCACCTGGTACAGCTATATCAACCATGACTAAAATGACTCCTTTGTAACATCAAGGAGATAAAAATATCCGCTTCCCACGCAAGTGGGCAGATTTTGTTACGCACGTTAGGCTCGCAAGAGTAACATGATAGTAAAGAAAAAAAAGAAAAACCAACAAGAACAGTCCATCCACATGCATTCGTGAACCCGTATGTCCCGAGTCCTACCAACCACTGCAAGCGGAGAAATCACCGACTCCCCACTTACACTCAAACGCACAGCTGCCATACAACAACTGAAATGCTCGCATCTGCTCATATATGTAGATGCATCGCAGAAATATGTAAGTGCACCTCTGCCATCCCCTTCCGTGTAAATCACAGCCGTGCGTATCACGTCTCTCAAAATTGCACGCCGCAGAATGGCACACCACAACCGATATTACATCGGAATCGCACAGAACTTTGTACAGCACCGACAAGGCACACGCGATAGGTTCGATACCCTACGCACGTCATGTTGGGCTTGCTGAATTCCAGTATAACGAAGAGCCCTTGCTTCACCAGGATGTCAGGGTCGTACAGGAACGTGGCCATTCTAACCGTCATCGAGTCCAAAAAGAAAAAAAAAATGAGGTTTCATTCGTGTCATTTCCGCCTTTGCCGGAAGCGAATCGCAGTGCTGGCGACGAACCAGAGAAACGCCATAGAGAGTGAGAAGCTTCCGACCACGTGGAAGAGTCCTTCGTAGTTGCCGGACTCGTCTCGGTAGTGACCTGCAACGGCAAGAGCGCGTGATGTCGAAACCCAATGGACACCACGTGGTCACGCAGCACCGGGAGCCATGCCCGATGCCCAGACAGTTTCTATTCGCTAGACCACCACACTGGAACTCTACAAACCAAGCATCGTTTCCCTCGACTTACGCCGCTATCCTGAGATATTCAATGAATATACGGAAAGAAAGCTGAGAACGCCCGCACGACTGGCCTGTGATTTGCAGACTGCCTGCAACAGACTGCCCGATGCAGCTTTTTCGCCTGGTCATCCTCGCAACCTTGTTGAAGAATAAACTCAGTTCAATTATCAACAGAGTCAGACAAGTATAGTTTAGTAATGAGCTACAGCCGCTCGTTGACAGAGATTATTTAAAAGTCACCAATACAGCTCGGCAAGGACAAGATAACAGACTAATGGCATTTCAGTTTTAGTGAGTCCGTGGACGGGGCGTATTGTAAGCTGACAGTGAATTATATTCACGCATGTTGAGCTCATATATACATAACTCAACGCCGCCGTCATAACACAAGATGAGGCAGCTACTACAGATTAACGCGCATTCTTAGAACTAACGTTGCTCTACCGCTGCAAGCAACATGCGTAGCAATACAATAATAATAATAATAATAATAATAATAATAATAATAATAATAATAATAATAATAATAATAATAATCGGCACGTTCGTAAGGTATGTCAGGGACACGCATTAATGAGATTAATTGCGAAAGGCGGTGGGCAGTGCAGACACTGAAGCAGGGGGAGAGAACTAGACAATACAAACGTCGAGGATGAACTGAAATAATACACTGTGGCGCTACAAACTTTCTCTGCGATGCTCAGGTGTTGTAGTGTCACCAATTAGGAACACGTGGGTGCATACGCATGATATATATCTACTTAGGCATTTAATTTCTTCTTTACGCAAGTTAACCCAAGGCCAGCACACACACCGGCTTCCATTACTATTAATACGCAAAGCCTCGACCATTGCATGCGTTTATCCTTTCCTGTGCCTGTATAAAACCGCGCCTTCCACGTATCTGTGCGCCTTACTTTCATTCGTGGCGAATCCCTACCACCGCGTTCAACTTTCTAACTGTCAAGGTGTCAAAGGTTAGTCGAACATAAAATAAGTGTCTTGTCTAGTCATTGATTTGACTTGACTTACGATGACGATCATGACGGAGTGACGGTATTATTTCTTTCATATTCTACCTAATCGCTGGCAAGCTCTTTGTATATACAGTCGTGCGGCATACATAACAAATGTTTTTGTTTTAATTTGCACTGCGCCTGTGTTCGTCTAACTTTAGATCCGCCTTAATGACATCACTAGCTTTGCACGTATACGCGCCGTTAAGGACTCAAGTATACGGGAAACTATTGAGCGAATGAAGCAAGCGGCTATTGAGTGAGTGAACAGAGTTAAATAGATTTTGCAACAGCGAAAGTGACTACAGGGAAATTCCTTTAGGAAAAGTATAAGCAAGCTAAGCGTTCGCAGCTTCGACGTGCGGCGGCAATTTTGGCTGCAGCTCTGTCAGGGCTGATCCTGTGCCAAGAACGCAAAAAGTAACTACACCAATTTGTAATGGAAAGGGAAAGGGGGGGGGGGGAGACGCAAGGAGCTTCATTCAGCTTGCGAGTCAACGAGCAAACTGTCGTTCTGTCGCAGCTATGCGTAACCGATATTTAGATTACGCCAGCCAACACGTTTCCGGAATCTGTCCTCTTTAAAAGCTAGCTGCCTTGCTGACCGACTAAACAGCTAGGAACTGCATTTACTGAGGTGATGGTAGTGCTGAATGAACACCGGGAAAAGCAGCGGCATGTTGCACTCCTGCATGCTTCTAATGTTACTCCGACAATTCAACTGGCATTATCTGCTCAACAATAAGATATCGCGCCGCCAAATCGAAAGCACCGAATCTTACCGATGAGCGGAGGCCTGGAAAGGCACAACGCTCCGGCGACGAACGACGTGACGCCGAAGGAGACCGGCAGACGATCCAGTCCGATATGCTCGGTGAGAAGCACCGACACCAAGATCATGGTGCAGCCCGTGGCCCAGCCGTACACCACGGCCATGGTCACCTGGCCGGCGTACGTCGTGAACACAGGCATGGCGAACAGAGACAGGCCGCCCACCAGGAAATTCAGGGCCATCATGTTCCCGCGGCTGACGAAACCGCGGTCCGAAATCCAACCGGAGCCCAGGCGGGCCACCAGATCGGCCACCGAGTAGGCAGAGATGAGTAGCACGGCGTTGATGCGTGACACACCGCTGTCCGTAGCGAAGTCCACAACGACAGTAAGGTACGTGGTCATGGTGAACAGCACCGCCGCGAACGAGGCACAAATCAGGTAGAACATGGGCTCCAGCAGCACGGACGCATTGCGCTGTACATTCGGGATGGCCGCGAAACACCTCAGACCTGTCTCCAGCCGTACGGTCGGGTCCGATGTGCCGTGCTGCGCTTGAACTGTCCTCTGGACATCGGCACCGCACTCGTGTGGATTCGCCGCCAGAGGTTCCTCGTCCTTCGGTACGTCCGCACTTCCGAGCTGGACTTTCGAACATTCAGTGACCTCCGGGGAAGGGTGTCGCGGAACGACCCTGTATGACGACGAAGACGACGGTGCAACCGTTTTCCGCGGGTTCGGCTCCATTTGCAAGAAGGCACCGGCGACGGCGTGCAGCATGATGCCGCCGAAGAGCAGCAGCGAACCGCGCAGTCCGTACTGCTCGAAGAGCACCTGGACGAGGGGCGGGTAAACGATGGAGGCGAGCGTCGGACCCGCGTAGCTGATCCCGGAAGCCGTGGCCCGGTGCTTCTCGAAGTGCTGGTTGATGATGACGTTGTGTAGCGTGAGCAGACCGAGAGCGAAACCTTGAATTAAACAGAGAGAAAACGAGGCGCGTCTCAGTGACCAGGAAATCTCGGAACGTGCCCGCTAAACGCAGCGAGCTCAGCCTGAAGAGAACGTGCATAATAATAATACCTTGCACGACACCGAGGCAGACAATGAGATGGATCACGCTGTTGGCCCAGAAACAGAGGCACACCGAGATGGACGAGAGGAGGCATCCGCACAGTGAGATTTTCCAGATGTCGATGTACAGGGCGAGAACGCCTGCAACGGGAGCTGCAGAAAGGGATCGAGCGCTAAGGACGAAGTATTCAGAGAGACTGCAGCGAAATTCGCCGGATGGTGCCATCAGTTTCAGCAAATCGAAAAATACGCAGCATGCACCATCGACGTCCATATAGATATTCCTGTTAGCTCGCAGTGTCTGTAGAATCCACAAGTTCAGTTTAGAGAAACAGTTCACGCTTCTAGAACGCCAGGGCTAACGGGCTAAATATTCGCAAGCCAGTAAAGATAACACACGGCTTGTACTACGAAGGAGAAAAAAAGAACGTACAACATGAATGATCACTTGCGAACGATGTAACACTGCGGAAGCGAAGTTTAAGTTTGGGAAGCGTTTACGACGTCCGCATACGGGCGTGAAACTAAAAAAAGCAACGAGTATATATGTGCTACGAGAGAAAACAGCATCCTTCACCAGTTATCTGCAAATATGAAGACAGTGCGAGCAAGAAACAAAATATACGTTTCCTCAATCACAAGAAATCTAGCCAGTCACCTCGAACTTCTTGCCACCTATTTAAAACTGGGACGTGCTCGAAGCAAACAAACCGCACAGAGCGCGCGCAACATCACAGGACGAGCACGAACACATCTAGGTACCGGTGGTAAAGATGAAGACAGCCAGCAGCGTGAGCGGCCACGACGCCTCCTCCCTGGACACGTTGAGCGTCTGCAGCACGCCCATGTAGACGACGCCGCTCGACTTGTACATGAGGGCCGAGAAGAAGTTGATCCAACAGCAGCTGACCGCCACCAGCCAACTGCGGACCGAGTCCACCCCGCTCCTGAGCATGACCGCGTGGCCAGCCGCCATGGCCGAACGGCGACGACGCGGTCAGCGGTGAGCCCGGACGACGACGCTGCCGCCGTTGCGTTTACCTGCGATGATGGCCGTTTGCAGGGCGTACTGTGGAAGAGCTGCGCCTGTTGTGGCTGTCCGCTCCGAGGCCTCTCAAATCTCTTTCAAACACGCACGCACACACTCTCTCTTTCTGTCTCACTCGCGAGTCTCCCTCGCCTCTTATGGTGTCGAAATGCGGGTCGGAAAGCCGAGCTTGTGTCGCACATACCTAGTGGAGGAAATCTGATTACGACGCGCTATTTTGTTGCGAGGTGTTTCCGTGCGCTTTGCCGGCCTCCGCCAACGCGGCTAGCCTTCAATATCCGAGGTTCCCTTTCGTTCTTTCTGGGTTTTTTTTTTTTTGCTCGCTTGTTTTGATTGCTTTCTTTCTCGCTTATTTTTTTTTCTCTCTCCTTTCCCGCCGTTGCATCTTATCTTTCAGATTGCTCCGCCCGTCTTCACGTCTCCGTCGATGGGGGCTCAAGTAGCGCAACCCGGCGGCGTTCAAGATCGCCGACGGCCGAGACAAATAAGAAGTGAGGCGTATGTTTAAAAGAACGCAAAGAAAGGAAGTTAACGTCGCTTTATATTTTCCTTTTCTTGCTGCCACACGCGTCAGGCCACCGCAGGCCTCTTCCCGTTAGCAGGAGCTCTACTTCATCCTGCAATATACATATTTTTCTTTTTTTTTTTAGCACATACGTGGCAAAGCAGCCTTGGAAGCTTGCGCAAGGCGACCGCGACGAGTATCAAAACAGCCCGTGCATATCAAATACCCTCAGAACCAGCTTGCTTGCTAGTGTATATATGGGCTGGGCGTAGTGGCTGTTTCGTGGCGGTCTGTGAAACGATATACGTCGCGGTTGCAAAGAGCCCATAAAATCTCGCGCCATCCTGAAAACTATGAGTACAGTAGCCGGTGATCATTATTAGTAGTGTGTGAGTGATTGTGGAAAAAAAAATAGGCAGGATCTCGAGCTTTGTCAAGGCTGCGTGCAGGCGCACTAAAAAGAAATCACTATGACACGTGTGTGTGCGTGTGGTGGGGGGCATTCCATTAACCTGTAACGTGTCCGTAGGCACTGTACAGCGCCTTGGGCATGCATGAACGAAGCACTGAACATAAGGTGCACGCACTTATCGCACGGAGCGTTTTATGTGCACCCGTGAGCTGAAGTATCCAATTAAGGCCAAATAAGTGATCTAAACTTGCGAAAGGCACACAGACAGAGACCATAGTACTATATTCTTGTATATATCCAGTACCGTCGAAACAACATCTGAAATGAAAGTCTTATTGAGTCTTAAATAAATAGAATATACCGAACCTTTGATACTATCGGGGTGATAATGGAGTTGGTGCACACGAGACAACGGAAAGCACCCTGCAGCTAGAACATCGCCTAGCTGCTGCACGCTGTTTACATCGTAAGTGAAAACGCGTTTTATGCAAGGTCCCGCTTACAAAAAATATATATATAGAAAAGAAAAACAAAGCAAAAGAGCCAAGCTATGCACGTGCATGACACGTGTTATTTGCGATCCGCGTTCCGATGTACACCCACGCATGTACCGTAAATCCTCGTTGAAAAACAGGACAAATAAATCAGTCTGTCTGCACCTGTATGAATATTTTGTCGGCGACAAACACACACACGCACAAACACCTGCACGCGCTCGCGTACAGCATTGCTTTGGTTAACCTTTAAGCCCAACGCTTTCATTTGGCCTTCCACCGCTCCGACTATTCTAATTGACATTATAAGTGCGTGCACGGGAAACCAAAATGGCAACTGTGGGCGAGCAACGCCAGAGGGCTATGGCAGTTGGCCTTGTGGCCTCAAAGATCGCCTACTCCAATGCGCGAGGTCGAACACAAGCGCCCTCCCTTCTGTTTTTTTCTGTGTGCGAACCTCCATTCGGAGTCGACGTTCATGAATTGCAGGCGAAGGACGTGCGTCGCAGCCGAGTCGTACCTGCACCATGGACAAGAAATGCCCAACGCTTGTTTATTTTTGCTTAGGAGCTTCCCTTATTACGACGTCGCGCCGTCACAATATACTCGTATAGCGTATTTGACTACGGAATCTTTGCGATAATTTTTGTGCGCACAGGTTCTTAGACCTAACGGCGTGACTCCTTCCCCCGCCCCCCCCGCCCCCCTTTCAAAATGTCCCTGCAACATTGCAGGGACAACATTGAACAGTGGACATTTTGCAACACTCGCAAAATGTCCACTGTTCGAAAATGGCTCGGGAGAACCCTGATTATATGAGTACCTGCAACGTGAGACAAACAAGACACATGACCACGATTTGTATTCAAAAAGACCATAGGAGCAGACGAGCCAACTTTGTGGCTCCGAAAAGCAGCCGGTGGTCCCTGCCCGTGCTTCTAAATTCGTTTTCCTTGACTGCCTTGCCGCAAACTATAGTCGTACTGACTGCCGCCGCTTTCAGATTAAGTTCAAGTGTTGCAGGGTCCCTTCAAACGCTGGTAACAACTAACATATATTGAACAAAGAACAAATACAGCGTCGGTGTTATAGCACCTTCTCGGCGACTGTATAACACTAATGCTGCTAGTAGGCAAGAAGACTACGGTGAATGAAGTCGGCCAGAGATTATCGCCGACATCGCACCCGCAAGAGACAGCGGTACTTAATTATTGCTGAAGTTTTTACGCGCAAAAACCACGGTATAACTGTGGGGAACATCGTATAGCAAAGCGCTCCGAACATGTCGACCACCTGCGGTTCTTTAAGGTGCACTGGCATCGCACAGTACACGGGCCTTTGGAATTTTCGCCTCCATCGAAACTGCAACTGCCGCGCGGCCAGGATCGAACCCTCCTCTTTCGGGTCAGCAGCCTAGCACCGTGTAGCAACTGTACCACCTCGACGGCCTTCCGACATTCCAAGGTAAGCGGTAGATCATTTGATTACAGACGTCGTATTAAAGTATAACGTATAATGTGTTGCTGGGCCAGTTCATTATAGCAAAGTATTTGTCGCCACGGTGGTCTAGTGGCTATGGTACTCGGCTGCTGATCCGAAAGTCGCGGGATCGAATCCCGGCCGCGGTTGCTGCATTTCGATGGAGGCGGAATGTTGAGGCCCGTGTGCTGTGCGATGTCAGTGCACGTTAAAGAACTCCAGATGGTCGGAATTTCCGGAGACCTCCACTACGGCGTCTCTCATAATCAGAGCTGGTTTTGAGACGTTAAACCCCACAAACCAATCAATCAATTATAGCAAAGTATTAAACAAAAAGGAGGGGAGAGAGTCAAAACCTTCTGCGGACAAGAAGGCAGACAAAGAACAAGCGCATGTTGTACCTTGTCTGTCTTCTCTTCGATGCAAAAGTTCGCGCTCGTTCTTTTTCTTTTTTTTAACTTAGCCAGCAAAAATGAGCACGCGATACGCGCTATGAAATTTCCTTCACCAAGTTTCCGCTTGCGATTGCCATTACTCTGACACATATAGCTCATGACACCGTTCGCTCGCACATTTGCTGGTCATATTAAAAGCTTTAGCGGAAGTAATAATAATGCCGTTTCGCGGGCGATGCCTAGCCCTCGCCGAAACTCACCTGCTATCGAACTATATGTGCAAGAGAGCCAGCGCAGCTTTCCATTCAATGCAACCCCGTTCGTCAGGCTCCAAAATTGTGCCTTCACAAGAATCCTTCCGACGCAGCGATAAATGTCGCGGTCGACGATATTATACCATCAGTTCTCCTGGTTCAGGTCCAGTCACACATAGTAGTAGAGGTCCGTCTATCGTCTGAGCACACAGTTGGTCCCTTGAGCAACACATCAGCCAACAATGTTGCGACACACGTCTGATGTGCAGAACTCAAAAGCGTTGGCAGCAGCTGGCGGGAACGGAAATATCACGTGGTCCACTTCTCACCGCCAACGTCGCAATAACGGCCGCTCTTATTTCTTTTTCCGCGCAAATGCTTCCGTCCCCTGCGACGATTACACTGCAAAAAAAAAAAAAAAGCACCGCCCACGCGCCCCGTACAGCTGGTAAACCAGCGAAGCTGAAATGTGCGGCCTCGGTGTTTATCACTGTAGTAGTTTTCAATTATTCACTGGTTTCGTAATGCCGCAAGAAAGTTTATTCTACAATATTTACAACTGGCTAGGGAATGGTCTATGTTTTTTCGCTTCGTTTCTCGATCATCTCTGTCGCTGCCGAAGTGTTCTTTCTCGCTTCAGGCCGCTCTCGCTCTCTGGGTCGGAGTGCGCCTTCGTTCTTGAAGGGACGGATCCGAGCCCCGGTTTTATGGCCCTATCGTCGACGGAGATCCCTCAGGCGGTGCCGCAGCCCGCAGCTTCCTTTAGTGGGGAGGGGGACCACCAAGTTCCGGGGCACCGGTGCAGGTCCCCTCGTTCCGCGCGCGGGAGACGAATGCATACCCGAGTGCCCAAGTCAAACCGCCCCATCCGCGCGGGAAGGCCGTCTGACAGTCTTCAACAAATCGCTGGGTTAATCTCGACGGTTCGATAAAGACTTCCTCAACTATTGGTTACGTCTTTGTGTTTATTAATGAGGTTAAGCACATGTTTTGCTTGGTTTTATCGCAGTATTTTCTTCAAATGCAGCACATTGTGTTTCGCATAATCACCAACATGTAACAGTGGGCGGAGTGCAAGAGTGGGCGGAGCGCACGAGAAGAAATAAGTGGGCGCGCGCTGTTTTTCTGCGAACGCCTCCGGACGTTCAGTTCAGGCTACTTATAGACAGCATCGCTGTGATAATAAACGACAGAGAAAGATCAAGCTTCTTGAGCAACTATTCAGACGTCAATCAATCACGACGCATACGGTTTGAAAAAGGATGACACAGAAACATTTATTATGTGACTGCAGTGAGACTGGAGATATCGGTGAAGAATGATCCCTACCCTCTCCAAGACAAGAGTTTTGAGTGAACGAAACGGTGACAAAGTCAAATTAATGCATAGAATTTACGGCCCACACAGGCACCGCAGCGAAGACAGTTCAGCCTGGAACATAATCCTTACGGCACCCCCGATAGCCGTTGCGTTGCTTTGAGACACTGTAGTTTTCAACTTGTGCTTCTGCGTCGTCTGTTCCGTGAATTTTCAGAGAAAGCACGCACCCGCTCCTCAGCAGTCCTTCCCACCTTTTGCACTTTACCGTATTGGAGCCCCCACCATCAACCAGCCACTGCACACCTGTTTGAGCTAAGCATGGCACCACTATTCTCCGGCTCCGGCACCGAGTTGCGAGCCTGTGACGTCACGACAGGGCAGTGTAGACGTCAGCATCAAGAACTAAAGAAAACAGGCTATCACTATCCCTTGCTCCCCTCTCCCTCTTTCCTTTTCAGCTGGTGAAAACTGCTATACACAAGAAAATCAAACTTGGCTTCCCAGAGATCTCGTTTCGTGTAACGTCTTCGCTGCATACCTCGCCATCGTGCAACGAAGCCGTGCAGTGGATACGCTTGGGAAATTGTTTGATCAGCTGCTACAGAGCTGGCGTGGCGGTACGTGACAAAATGTATCCGCCGTAGTCGGTCCTACTACTACATAAAGACGACAAGATCAATTGCAGCTTATTGCGAAGTTGCGGGCACTTTCCTTATAATCTTTAGTTAGTGACTACATATAGAGATAATCGGAAGGCCAAAATAAAAAAAAAAAAAAGGAATCAAACACGAAGTAGTCCACGCGAACAGCTTGCAATCTCACACTAACAGCAGAATTTACAGTGTAGACGCGTATACATAGCCAGAGCGTTCGAAACAGCTACAGCACATAGAAGTCCAAGTTTCAAGGCAGCGCAGATAACAAAGGCATAGGTACGCAAAGTCACTATCAGCGCGATCAGGAAAAAATAAGCACGCACGTCATCGACAAAAAAAAAAACG
Organism: Hyalomma asiaticum; assembly: GCA_013339685.2. Lineage (NCBI taxonomy): Eukaryota > Metazoa > Arthropoda > Arachnida > Ixodida > Ixodidae > Hyalomma > Hyalomma asiaticum. The sequence continues at coordinate 1,330,098 of CM023483.1, read as the reverse complement.
TACGCTTAATCAATAAGCACGTATAAAGCTTACAATGTTACGAGAAACTAAATAGGCTAACAGCACCCGAAACACTCATCTGGCATTCTAGAGTCACTTTTTCCGGTATTCGGACGCGACAATGCAGGGGAACCAAGAACGCTTGCATCGTCTCTAATTTATCTCACAGCATACGATGGCGCCAAATGGAATCTGCACAATATAGGCATCCTTAGCGGGAGCCGCATGCTTCTTACATCGACCTAATCAACGGTGCAAGGTTCGTTGGTTACGCCGATGTTACACAAACGTGTTCCTTGAAGGCACCGAAATGGCGTTGCAATAAAAACGTTCCGGTCAGGTCTGGTTGTACATGGCACTGATTCAGCCGGTTGGAGACCTTATGCCTGCAAAGCATACGAGACCCCGGCCTCCAAGTAGGCGACACAAGAAGTACTGCGCGAGCAACAGGTCGCATAAGAACGGTACAGTCAGAGCCAGTAACAACACAAGAAACATAACTTCGGCTATCATCTCCACAGGTCCAAGAAACGCGAGCAACACGTGCAGTAAGAAGCGTCGATCGGTAGAAACAAGACGACAACGAAGAAAGACAGAGCACGGTGTGTTGTCGTGTAGGCATGCAGACTTCCCGTGCTCGTGAAAAGCGACAGCAACCTGACACTTGGTATCACAGCGTGAGGTCTTTCCCTGTGGAGGTAACAACACAAAGCAACAGTGGCGGCGAGCTCGCTCGCTACCGTGCTATTCGGGCGCGCTGGAAAGCACTTTCTTTATCGGCGTAGGCAAAACAATTTGTCTGGACCACTGTTGGAATGAAGAGACATTTCGGTCCGGCGCCGCATTCAAGTGACCATAGGTGCGACGAGCAGATGGCCGGCAAGGTATGGCAGCGGCGAAGAAAAATACGATGGAGATAAACCAGATGAAAAGCGATTCCGAATGAGACACGTGAACTCTCTGCGTTCTATGCAGAGTGTGGACTCCCGATATAATAGTGCTAAGTTGACGCCGCCAAATACCGTTCGCAGTCACGCTCACGACGCCGTTCCCGAACACTCGCTGCCAGATATGCACTCACACAGATGACGAATCCTACCACGGGAAAGCTGGCTCACATTGACCCTGCAGTGCGCTTCCACGAAAGCACCTGCGCTGAAGTCTGTACAGGCTGAACGTGCGCACACGTACGTCCTGCCTCGTCACAATCTGTCGCACTGAAAATTGGAACGCGCCGAAAACAACTGCGACTCGTCATCAGTCCACGGACTCTGCGCATGCTGCGCAGATGGCGGATGTCAGAGAGATACCCGTGCGAAGTAATAGTAATGTAGAAAAAAGTTCGTTGGAGCAGAAGGAAGAAAGTCCTGTTAGGAAGGCTTTGGAAGGATAATTCTGTGCATGCCATACGCATTGCCTCTTAACTTTCTAAGCGATCGGAACCCCATAGCTGTGGCAGCCGCGTTCATGTCGAAGTCGTGGCTGACGGCAAGCCTCTTGACTCTAGGAGGCCGGCTGCCGTGGGCTATTAGTACCTCCCGCCTGGTAGGACGGATTGCGAAGGTGTCGCGAGGGGTCGAGGCACGACAACGCTTGCCGTCAAGGATAGAAGAAAGCTACGGACAGAAATACTTGCAACTTCAGTAATCATCACTATAACCATTCCATTTATCTCTTTTCTTACTGTTCTACGGGCCGCTTATTTGTCAATCCCGCCTGTGATCATCGTCACCATCACAATGTTTAGGTGTCATTACTTCTGGATAATCACCGCCACCACCATAATCATCGTCGCCATCGTTTGTAGGTCTTCTTCCGCTTTCGCATATGCTATGCTTCAACATGCACTAACCATGCCAGTCTCGCTCTTCTTCTGACGCCTTCATGCAATCGGCCACGCATGAACTGTGCAGCCGCCGCACTGGCTTGCGCGTTGCTGCCTTCGGGCTATCTCCTTCTCCGCATGACCCTTGCCATTGGGTAAGGAGAAACAAAATAACAATTCACCGGTCCGTTATCACATGCTGAGATGGCCTGACGGCGGAACTCATTCCGCAATGTCGTAAAGATGCTTTGACGTTGTCCTTCGTCATTCTTTTACGATCTACTGTGCATTTGTTGCGACATTCTATATACGACACGTATTCCGGCTGTTCCTGCATTGACGTAGGCCGTAAAGGTTCACACTCAATCACGCGTGGCTCATACACGTGTGTCCTGGCTGAGGAACACGGGTATGAGCCACACGTGATTTAATTATCGTGAACAGAGACGCAATTGGCAAGCATGTCAAGTTATCGATGTCAGTGACCTATAACGTCATGTTAGTCTTGCGTTCGTACCCATCCACGCCAATTTTTAACAGCTGAGCTGTTTAAGCTTTTCGTAATATGTCGTGTCACGAATATGAGCTTGAAAGGCCCATGCATACCAACCAAGCAGCGCTACCTCTACCAGGGTAATCTTGTATAGCCTCGACATCATGCTACACGTCGCATGACGTCACAATGACACGTGACCGGAAGAAGAATAAGATGAGCAAGTAGTAGAAAAAGAAGATGATCATAATGGTGATCGTGATCATGTTGCTTGATGTAACATGACGTCGCAAGGACACGTGACCGGGTGAAGGTGAAGGTGAGAGAGTAGTAGAAAAAGAAAAAGGTGAAGATGATGGTGGTGGTGAGGAAGATGACGATGATGATGATCCGGACCAGCCAAGCAAGTGCCCATCAGCTTCGTTAGCCTTGTATACCCCTAGTGCAAAGCTGCGCTATTTTTTTTTTTACGCGATAGCGTTGAGGACGTCGTGTTGCAGAAAATCCTGTGCAGCATCCACGGCGGAAATGGCCGTCTCGAGCTGCCGCCGTGCTTCCCGAAGAATCCAACCATGCAAGCTCTCCGCCGTGGCACAGGTGGTGGTGGTGGTGATGATGATGATGATGATGATTCACATTTGGCAACTACCCACTTGGGGGGATTGCGCTAGTGAACAAAATTCAATTCCTCAACGTAACATCAGTCAGAAAAATGTTAAAACTATCACTTAACTTACACCTACACACATGATAGCTCGGTCTGTAATTTGAATGCACGAGGAAACATAGTTATGTTACGAGGAAGCGGCGAAAACCGGGATCAATTACGCTGTATATATATAGCGTTCACTCTTAAAGGCGAAGCTTAAATATCCTCTAGAGACGCTTGTTAGAGGTTTGGGTACCGCGCAGTTTCAGCACCACTACTCGCCGGTGAGAAGGACGGTCACATTCGTACTCTGTAACTACGCAATCGCGCCAAGCAAAACCGAGTTATATGTACAGCACGTGCTTACCTGCCCGCACGCCCCGACGGAACCGTCAGCGACTACCGTTCTGGCTCCCTCGAGGCAACCGAAAAACACGTGCCGCGGAGTCTCAAACTCTTGGCAGTAGTCGCTACCGCCTAAGTCCCGCTCGCTGGCACGGCCATTTTTCATCGTGGCCTTCCGGGTGTGGCGGCGCCTTTGCTGGCGCTGCTCTCTTCCGTCACGTCAGCTCAAGCCGAACCTATGCTCGATTATTTTCCGTTTCTCAGTTACGCGCTGTCAAAGCAGCTATACGTCGCTAACGATAGGCGCTAGGATGCGAACGCTTCAAAACAACACCTTGCTCAACGAAAAGTGTACGTACTCTGAATATGTCGTTGCATATGCCGGCGCTACGATGACCTGAGCGGCGTCGCGACACAATGTTACCCAATGCGGAAATCGTGCTCCCTTAAGTATAAGCAATGGAGAGACAACATATGATTGCGACTTAGCCTTACACTTGTCTTCAGTCGTAAGTACTGGCTACACTCTTCAAAGCTCCTTCCTACATTCGCTGTCAGACCGCTGGGCTTATCCCATCTAAGAACTTGACAATAATAATAGCGTACGTTTTACTTAACGAAAACACAATATGATTACTAGGCATGCCGTATAGTGGAATGCTCCGGAAATTCCGCCCGCCCGCCTGCTTTTTTTTTTTTTTTTAACTTTCACCCACATCGCACAGTATGCGGGCCTCTACAGCGTTTTAGTCTCCATCGAAAATGCGACCGCCGCGGCCGGAATCGGACCCGCGTCTTTCGGAGCAGAAGCCAAGCACCACAACCACTACACCACCGCGACGGAAGATTGACGCGGGTTCGATCCCGGCCACGGCTGTCACATTTTCGGCGGCCCCGCCACGGTGGTCTATAGTGGTTATGGCATACGGCTGCTGATCCGAGGGTCGCGGGATCGAATCGCGGCCGCGGTGGCTGCATTTCGATGGAGGCGAAATGTTGAGGCCCGTGTACTGTGCGACGACGGTGCGCGTTAAAGATCCCCAGGTGGTCGAAATTTCCGGAGCCCTCCACTACGGCGCCTCTCATAATCATATCGCGGCTTTGGGACATAAAACCCCAGTAATCAATCATTTTCGATGGAGGCGAAAGCGCCAGAGGCCCATGTATTGTGCGATGTCAGTGCACGTCAAAGAACCCCAGCACTACGATGTGCCTGAAAAAAAAAAAGATTTCACTGTGGTTTGGGCATGTAAAACCCCATCAAACATTATTATTATTATTATTATTATTATTATTATTATTATTATTATTATTATTATTATTATTATTATTATTATTATTATTATTGTCGTTATTATTAGTAGGTGGTGGCAATGCATCCCTCCTCTGCTCATCACTCCCATACAGTCGGCAAGCACCTTGTGCAATACACACTACGGAAAAGAAGGATATCAGGCACTGTTAGTTATCCCGTATATGAGTGAGTGAGAGAAACATTATTTAAGACTGGTCCTGAAGCTCGACCTTCCTAGGCCGAGGTGGGCCGCGTCCACGTTGGCACCATCAGGCCAAGCTGGGTGGCTTCGTCGTGGATCTTCTGGACTGCCCGTAGTTGATCCTGTTGTAACATGCTCCTTGTGAGTCTAGTCCACGTTTCCCATTCTTTATCAGGGTTGGTAAGAGTCGCGGGGCACCCCGCCAGCATGTGCCTGATACCAATGATGTCGTTACATGTAATGCATTTTACTTCTAGTTCTAATGCTGGGTGAATTTTGTTCATAATATATGGTGTCGGATACGTCCCTGTTTGAAGTAATCTCAGTGTAACTGCTTGAGCCCTGTTCAGCTTCGGGTGTGGCAACGAGAACTGCCTGCGCTCCGTAAAATAATGTTTAGCAATATCATTATATCTTAAAGAATCTTTTGTCTCCCCATAATGGTCGTGGTTGTTGACTCGGCTTTGACCGGCACGGCAAGCAAGTCCTCGTGCCAGATCATCTGTGACCTCGTTGAGGTTCGCTCGAGTCTCATCCACCTGCCCCATACGCACAGGAAACGAACGAATTTCAGTTTCTGGAACGTTTTCTTTGCCTATGAGTTTAGCGGCACTCCCGACGATGTATTCTTTCTCAAAACATTTTATTGCCGTTTTGAATCGCAATAAATGCGCGACCCTTTTCTACCTCTAATAGACAGAGCTATCGCAGCCTGTTCTGCTACGAAGGATTCTTTATTGAGGATGGTTATCTCCCCTTGATGATCCACTACAACGGCTGTGTAAGCCTCTTTGCCACTGACCCAGGCCGCATCAACAAGAGCCGCCCTGCGGTCCTATCTTTTCAATTTCTTTCAATAGGGCTTGTGCCCTCGCTTAGCTCCTGTTGATATTGTGTTCCGGGTGAACGTTCCTCGGGAGGGGAGTGGTTTTGATCGCTTCTCTCAGCTCAGTACTCAGTTGCATTTCAGCCTCCCTTGGGTCGAACGACCTGTTAGGATCCATCCCTACTGCTTTAAGTATGGCCCTCCCCGCACGCGTCTTTATTAGCCTTTCAAGTTGTGCAATCTGTTGTGCCTCCGCTATCTCCTCAAAGATGTTATGTACCGCTAGTCCTAGTAGTTTTTAGTTTGATGTGCTGATGGGCACACTAAGGGTAGTCTTTATCAATTTTCTGATCAGTATATTTAGCTTGTTTGGCTCTGCGACCGTCCGTTTAAAGAGGCCAGCTAAATATGTGAAGTGACAGAGGGCGAAGGCGTGAACTAGTGTCAGCGCACTGTCTTCTCCTTGTCCCATGTGTCTCTTTGTGATTCCCCTTAGTAGCCTGATGACTTGGTCTACTTTATCCGAGATATTCTGTATAGTAGTGAGGTTGCTGCCACCCTTCACTTTCAGTGAAGTCTCCGTAGACGCGCCGGCCTGAGAAGCGTTGCACCGAGCCGGCGACGTGCGCGTCGTGGAGGCGCGGCTTCCGACCGATACAGACGCGCCCTATCTCGTCCACTCAAGCCCTCGCACAAACACGCAACCCCTCAATCACGGCTCTCAGAAGTAATCTGCTTTCGCAGGACCGATAACCGGCATCAGCTGATTCATGCCGTTTATATATAGATGATGGTGGCGCAGCTCAACGCCATTGGGTATCGCCGCGCACGCACCTTCGACAAAATTCCTTGCAGCTCATGTACCACACAACGCTCGCAGGCGGATTGAATTAGATATTCGGTCCGTGGTGTAGGAATGGAGCTTCTATGCTTGATTTGATTTGATTTGTGGGGTTTAACGTCCCAAAACCAGCTCAGATTATGAGAGACGCCGTAGTGGAGGCCTCCGGAAATTTCGATCATCAGGGTTTCTTTAACGCGCACTGACATCGCACTGCACACGGGCCTCAACATTTCGCCTCCATCGAAATGCAGCCTCCGCAGCAGGAATTCGATCCAGCGACCTTCGGATCAGCAGCCGAGTGTCATAACCGCTACACCACCGTGGCGGGGCGGAGCATCTAAAGCCTGCTTAGATTGGTAACGTGGGAAGTCAAGCATAGTAGTCTACGATTGAAACCGTTCACAACCTGCTGGAGTTCCTTACACTTTAACGGGAAGGGAAAAAAAAAGAAAACAAAAACGAAAAGAAAAAGAGGGGGGGGGGGGGGGGAGCGAAGGGAAGCTAAACTGTCAGATGTCCGTCAGCAACATAATATCAAGGCTTCCAAATGGTGCATAGACGATCTTATATATGATTCGCAGACGTCATCATATCGCGCTCTTACACGAATGACTTCCCAATCTTGGTGTGCTGTAACCTCAAACTATAGCAAGGTCGAATGAATAAGTACGAGCCTGTGTGAGCTTTACGAGCCTGTGTGAAAGCCCTAGAGACGCTAGGCGACCGACTGTCATTTTTATAAATTCAAATCTGTAAATTAAACCCGAAAAATAAAATCCTTACTTCGGAATCGTTCTAACAAAAACAAGCTTTCTCCCAGACTTGGTATTTATACACCGCTTTGACAAATAGCTCTCGATTCTTGCCCCCTAATTTGAGAAAATATAAAACCCGAAAACGAACGACCTTAAATACGAATTGTAGCATACGTTGCACCTGCTCAACCGCTGCCAGGCCTTCCTACCAAATGTGAATTTGCTCGCATCTGATGCACATACCAGGCGCGAAAAAATGCACGTTTGGTAGGAAGTTTCAGCCGTGCGTTCTCATGAGAGTTCACAAGCACTGTCCCGCACTTGAAAGGAGCACATAATGCAAGGACCGGTCTACTGCTGATCTCGTGCGTCGATCATCATGGATTCGATTTTCTTTGTGTGTGTGTGTGTGTGTGTGTGTGTGTGTGTGTGTGTGTGTGTGTGTGTGTGTGTGTGTGTGTGTGTGTGTGTGTGTGTGTGTGTGTGTGTGTGTGTGTGTGTGTGTGTGTGTGTGTGTGTGTGTGGTAGGCTGAGTCAAAAGCATAACAGTATTTACTCTGACGTTTCGACCGCACGCCATCATTAAGACGAAAGGAAAGTTGTACACGGTTACAGCATTTACATACATTTCCCTCATACATGTACAATGAGGTTGGGAAGTGTAGAGGCGGCTAGGGAGCACGTTAAAAAGATGGCGTTACCCGAATAACATGGAAAGAGATATGTCCACGGCTTGGCATGCAGTATGAATTTTCAGGAAGTACAGCGTGTGTAAGAGGACGTTGTCCCGTACATAGTCCTCAACGATCACCCTCTGAGACAGGTCGGTGCCCGCTCAAGCGTGCACTGAACGAACTATAGCATGTACACCTTCGGCAGGACGACGTCCTCTTACGGACGATGCACTTTCTGACAATTCCTTTTCATTGTCAAGTCGTACGCCTCTCTCTTCACGTTATTCGGATCACGCCGTCTCTTCCTGCTCCCCAACTCCCTTTCGACCTACACGACTTTGTACACGTGTGTGGAAAATGTGTTTAAACTCTGCAAATCCTGTGCACAACTTTTCTTTTTGTAATTTCTGGCGTTTTTACGCCTCAGAATCGTGATGTGATTATGAGGGACACCGCAATGGAGGGCTCCGGAAATTTCGACACGTAGTATCGCTTTGGTGACGTATGTGTCCCCTTTGGTGTCTCCTTTCGTGGTGATTGGCTGGTTCAACAAACCGGAAACTCCTCTCCCCGATCACTACGGCGTACCCGTGGTTTTGTTGGCACGTAAAACGCCACGATTTACTTCTTCATGAAGAACAATACTATCTTCTTTTCACTACATAGGTGAGCGATGTTCGATCATCTATTCTCTGTCTCTCCTCCCCCCTCCCCCCCCCCCTTTCTTTCCTTTTTCCATTCTTTTTGGTAGACCAACTCCAACCATGTACGCACCTGCACTGTGTGCTTACGTCGGTAGCCATGCACGTCAGCAGCTGAATACATCTGGATGACCGCCTTGGCGGAATGTGGCTGTGTGCGTGCGAGCATTCAAAGCGTTTCGACTAATGCATTTAACTCCATTCATCATGTTCGGTTCGCATGTACGTTGTTCAAAAAAACTTAACAGTCAGCGTTACTGAACTCCTCTGATTGATGGTGGCTCGGTTAAGGAGAGGACGCTATCTTCTGTAGCCCATGTCGGGAGCACGGCTCAGTGTCCGTGTGGGAAGGGGAAAGGGACTGAAAAACATGGAAAGAGCAACGCGGGGGACAGTGAAAGGCTCCGGAAATCTTGGCCACCTGCGTATTTTTTTTTTTTTAACGTGCACTGACAATACGCAGTACAGGGGCTTCTGGCATTTTCGATGCCAGGGTCCACCGCAGTAGTGGTTATGGTGCTGGGCTGCCACCTAAAATACGCGGGTTCGATCCCGGCCGCGGCGGTCGCATTTTCGATGGATACGAAAATGCCAGAGGCCCGTGCACTGTGCGTTGTCAGTGCACGTTGAGGTTACTCTACAGGTGGTCGAAATTTCGAAAGACCTCCACTACGGCGTGCCTCATAATCATACCGCAATTGTTTTGGCACGTGAATACCGATCCCTTGAAATTATCGTTATTGCCCCATGGAGTTGGCAAGAACGCAAGAGGCCAGATAATATTTCACGCGATAAATCACAACCTTACGCAGCGCTTATATTTGTTGATATTCGTACTCGCGGTTTTTGGTACGTACGGTGTGCGCTGCGTATTAGCGCACAACCCCCATAGCACCCTTCTTTGGCCTTTCGTGTTCCATATACTTTTGCTACTATTTGCTCTGGCGGCACATAGGCGACTCAAACCGGCACTGTTTAAACATGGCTCGCAAGAAATGGCCGTCGACGACGTGATGTTTACGCGTTCGGTGAGAAACGTGAGTGCCTTCGCAAGCACAGCTGCCACGTCACGCGCGGTCGAGGTCAACGTCGTGTTTACTGCATAGTCATCACAAAAGCTGTGCTATATACTCTAAACGAAAACAGGCCGGTACGAGAGCAATACGTCACGCGCACTCAAGTCGGCGTACAACGTGTAGGGTTAAAGGTTAAGCTAAACAAAGAATCGAACAGCGCCGCCACGGTGGTCTAGTGGCTACGGTATCGGCTGCTGATCCGAGGGTCGCGGGATCGAATCCCGGCCGCGGCGGCTGCATTTCGATGGAGGCGAAATATTGAGACCCGTGTGCTGTGCGATGTCAGTGCACGTTAAAGAACTCCAGGCGGTCGAAATCTCCGGAGACCTCCACTACGGCGTCTCTCATAATCAGAGCTGGTTTTGGGACGTTAAACCCCACAAATCAATCAAAGATTCGAACAAAATATCGTACATCGTACTTTTCGCGTTATATGAATTCACGGACCAATAGACCATCTTCATAATTATAAAGATAGCTTCCCTGCGATGCAGCCTGCCGTACTAATGGCGGCGTAGGCAATCCTGCAAACAACATATGCAAGTGCAGTTTGCTTGTGACGGGGCATGTAAAATGTCGACTGAGCCCTTGTGATACAAACATGCACAGAAAATGGGCCTCAGAATGTGCAACTTGAATTTCGACAGCACTTCAATGAAGACAGCTGTCGCCATTAGTAGGGCCAACGTGCAGTGCAGAGAAGCGCACCTGCGAATTATGAAAAGCGTCTATAACTGTTTAAAATCAAACCTATAGGATTCTATGGTATTTAGGCTATGTACGCGTAAGAAACTGTACGTGCGATCACTTCTTAAGATCGAATATAAATAAATGGATGAATAAATGAATGAATAGGCCTCGGACTTGACTGCGCTTTTTTTTTTTTCCTTACAAAGTTACACAGTGAGTTTCGCAGCTCGTCAAGGATAGCCGCTACGATTCCGAGCAATACATCCCTATATATTTATAGATGCATATACTGGCAGCTCGCAGCACGCAAGCGAATGCTTTTGTGATGATACACACTCTTTCACGTTTGTATATGAGTGAAAACACGCGCAACACTTGCCTCGCAACATGAGCAAAACGCGCTTGAGCGCTACTTCGTAAACCATATACGAAACCATATACAGTTGGTTGAGTTCATTCAACTACATGGTATACCAGTACACGTACGCGTGGTTAGGTATGATGGGGAAAATGCTGCATATCACAGCTTGACTGGATCCATCCCCCGGAAAACAAAACAATACAACAAAGTTACATAATAAGATCTGATGGCAGAAATGTGACGGTAGCTAAAGAATCAAATCAATTTTATTTACCAGTACATACACCACCAGAACAGGAACTGGCCCCCCTGGTGCAATACCATGGCCAACACCTCCCAAGTTACCGGACCAACCAAACCCTGGACCTACGACGACGACATCAACAGAGCTTCTAGCCACGGATGCGACCACACGGGTATGGGAACAAAAGACTCAAAGAGCCTCTGGACCCGGACAGGCAGTCATTGGGAATTAAACGTAGCGACTCTTAACACGCGAACCCTTTCAAGCGAAGCCAGATTAGATGAACTACTAGAAGAATTAAGGGGTATTAATTGGGATATCATTGGCCTTAGCGAGGTTAGGAAACCAGGAGAAGGGTACTTATCGCTTAATGAAGGACACGTTCTCTGCTACAGAGGACTACCAGAGAAGCGCGAATACGGCGTGGGGTTCCTTATACACAAAGACATAGCAGGTAACATCGAAGAATTCTATAGCGTCAGCGAAAGGGTAGCAGGCCTCGTGATAAAATTAAATAGGAGATACAAACTAAAGCTAGTACAAAGTTACGCACCAACGACCAACCACAGTGACGAGGCTGTAGAACAGTTCTACGAGGATGTAGAAACGGCAATGAACAAGGTACAGACCCAATATACGATTGTTATGGGGGACTTCAACGCGAAAATAGGAAAGAAACTAAAAGGAGAACGTGCCGTCGGTAATTACGGAGAAGGAGATAGGAATAGCAGAGGGGACATGCTAGTAGAATTCGCCGAAAGAAACCACCTCCGTGTAATGAATACTTTCTTCAAGAAACGTAAGAACAGGAAATGGACGTGGAAAAGCCCCAACGGAGAAACGAAAAACGAAATAGATTTCATAATGTGCACTGATCTAGGTATAGTACAAGACACAGAAGTGGTTAATAAGGTTAGAATTAGTGACCACAGACTAATAAGGGCGAAGATATCCCTCAATCTAAAGCGAACAAGGACAAAGTTAATCACACGGAAACAGGCCAACCCCGATAGCGTCAGGGTGAAAAGAGAAGAATTTAGAATTGCACTTAAGAACAAGTATGAGGCTCTAGGACAGGAAGATAATGAGGATATAGAGAAGATGAACGAAGACATTACTAATCTGATCACCGAAACAGCAATCGAAGTAGGGGGCAAAGCACCAAGACATGTTGTGAGTAAACTCTCGGAGTCTACTAAAAATCTAATCAAGCAACGCCAACAGATGAGAATAACTAACTCAAGAGACAAGATAGAATACGCCGAGCTATCTAAGCTCATCAGTAAAAGTAGAGTCAGGGACGTACGTAACCATAACGTGAAAGAAATTGAAGCAGCCGTCAGAAAAGTAGTCAGCATCAAAACAACCAAAAGGAAGCTTTGTGCGGGAAAGAACATAATGCATGCAGTGAAAGATAAGCAGGGCAACATCGTTACTAACTTCAGTGGCATAACCAAAGTGGCCGAGGATTTCTATTCCGAACTATACAGCTCAAATACGAGTCTCCCCACCATGAGTGTATTAAATGCCGAGCAGGACTACGAAATCCCATGCGTCACTGCGGACGAAGTTAGGAAAGCAATACAGGGCATGTCCCGCGGAAAAAGCGGCTGGAGATGACGGCATAACCGCCGACTTGATCAAAGATGGCGGAGACTTCCTAACTGGAAAGCTCGCGACACTATACACTCAATGCCTCAAAACTTCAAGTGTACCCGAAAGCTGGAAAAAACGCAAATATTCTATTATTACATAAGAAGGGAGATGTTAAAGACTTGAGGAACTACAGGCCGATCAGTCTACTCTCAGCACTTTACAAAATATACACAAAGGTTATCTCAAACAGAATAAGGGCCACACTTGAATTTAATCAACCCAGAGAGCAAGCAGGGTTCAGAAAAGGATACTCTACCATGGATCACCTGCATGCGGTCAATCAAGTAATCGAGAAATCCGCTGAATACAACAAACCCCTCTATATGGCTTTCATAGATTACGAAAAGGCTTTCGACTCGGTAGAGATACCAGCAGTTCTGGAGGCACTACGTCGTCAAGGAATATGTGATAGCTATATAAACACAATAGCCAACATCTATAAGGATTATACAGCCACCCTGCTCCTCCATAAGAAAAGCAGAAAAATCCCAATACAGAAAGGTGTCAGACAAGGAGATACAATTTCTCCGATGCTATTTACTGCATGTTTGGAAGAAATCTTCAAAAGGTTAGACTGGGAAGAGACAGGGCTCAGGATTAACGGCGAATATCTGAGTAACCTGCGATTTGCAGATGACATAGTACTCTTTAGCAATGATGGCGACGAATTGCAAAAGATGATTGAAGACTTAAGCCGAGAAAGCGCTAAGGTAGGATTAAGGATGAACATGCAGAAAACAAAGATAATGCTAAGTGGCACGGCGAAAAACGTCTATTCAAGGTCGAAACCCATACATTAGAAGTCGTAGAAGAATATCTGTACCTAGGACAGCTACTTACTGGAGAACCCACCCATATAAAGAAATCCACCGTAGAATAAACATGGGATGGCGCGCATATGGGAGACATTCACAACTCATGAACGGAAACCTACCACTATCACTCAAGCGGAAACTATATAACTACTGCATCCTGCCAGTACTGACTTGCGGATCTTGGTACGAATGTACGGTGTGCGCTGCGTATTAGCGCACAACCCACATAACACCCTTCTTTGGCCTTTCGTGTTCCATGTTATACTTTTGTTCCTATTTCGTCTGGCGGCACATAGCCGACTCAAACCGGCACATGGCTCGCACGAAATGGCCGTCGACGACGTGATGTTTACGCGTTACGTGAGAAACATGAGTGCCTTCGCAAGCCCAGCTGCCACGTCACGCGCGGCCGGGGTCAATGTCGTGTTTACTGCATAGTCATCACAAAAGCCGTGATATATACTCTAAACGAAAACAGGCCGCTACGAGAGCAATACGTCACGCGCACGCAAGTCGGCGTACAACGTGTAGGGTTAAAAGGTAAACAAAGAATCGAACAGCGCCGCCACGGTGGTCTAGTGGATAGTACTCGGCTGCTGATCCGAGGGTCGCGGGATCGAATCCCGACCGCGGCGGCTACATTTCGATGGAGGCGAAATATTGAGGCCCGTGTGCTGTGCGATGTCAGTGCACGTTAAAGAACTCCAGGTGGTCGAAATTTCCGGAGACCTCCACTACGGCGTCTCTCATAATCAGAGCTGGTTTTGGGACGTTAAACCCCACAAATCAATCAAAGAATCGAACAGAATATCGTACATCGTACTTTTCGCGATATAGGAATTCACGGACCAATAGACCCTCTTCATAATTGTAAAGACAGCTTCCCTGCGATGCAAACTGCCCTACTAATGGCGGCGTAGGCAATTCCTGCAAAGGACATATACAAGTGCAGTTTGCTTGTGACGGGGCATGTAAAATGTCGACTAAGCCCTCCTGATACAAGCATGCACAGAAAATGGGCCTCAGAATGTGCAACTTGAATTTCGACAGCACTTCAATGAAGACAGTTGTCGCCATTAGTATGGCCAAAGTGCAGTGCAGAGAAGCGCACTTGCGAATTATGAAAAGGGCCTATAACTGTGTAAAATCAAACCTATAGGATTCTATGGTTTTTAGGCTATGTACGCGTAAGAAATGTACGTGCGATCACTTCTTAAGATCGAATATAAATAAATGGATGAATAAGTGAATGAATAGGCCTCGGACTTGACTGCGCTCTTTTTCCTTACAAAGTTACACAGTGAGTTTTGCAGCTCCTCAAGGATAGCCGCTACGATTCTGAGCAACACATCTCTATACTGAGCAACACATCTCTATATATTGGCAGCTCGCAGCAAGAAAGCGAATGCTTTTGTGATGATACATAAAATGAATGCTCTTTCACGTTTGTATATGAGTGAAAACACGCGCAACACTTGCCTCGCAACATGAGCAAAACGCGCTTGAGCGCGATTTCACAAACAATATACGTAAACACGAGAACAGTTTGTTGAGTTTATTCAACCACATAGTACAACTAGTGCACATACACGTGGTTAACCATGATGGGGAAAATGCTGCATATCACAGCTTGACTGGCCCCATCACACCGAAAACAAAACAATACAACAAAATTACATAATATGATCTGGTAGCAGAAATGTGACGGTAGCTAAAGAATCAAATCAATTGTATTTACCAGTACATACACGCCAGATGGTCAATTGGGCTAAAGGCTATGTATGCAGTTGACGTGACCCAGTGAACATAGAACATAGTACCTTCACGATGCTGTTCATTCATTTAATCTCAATGTGCTCGGGAATTTAGGCCAGAGCTAAACCAGAGCTGTACTGGAGGCGATAAAGGTGGTGGGGAGTTGCTCATAATACGCGACACGCTTGGTTTGTTCTCCATAGCGGCAGCATCGACGAAAGTGCACGTTTTGAGTATTATCATATTTTTTTTTTCCTGCAAGTGGTCTATTTAATAACTGAAAGGGCCCAAGACTCTACTGGTTGACTAAAGACTAACTGTTTACCATCTGTCTACTCGTTGCAAACAATCCACAAGACATACAGAGGGAACGAAAGAATTCACTTGAAATTTGTCTCGACGTATTGTATACAGCGAGCGCGGACTATAGCCTGGAAATTGCGGTAAAGCGTCTGGCACGCATATGCGTCACGCCCACAAGTTAGCACTCCGTCGCGCAGATGTGATCGCGCGTCCGCCCGCCAACTTCCCGCTGCGATAGCTCCAAGCACGATGTAACATACCCCCAAGTCTGACCATCTTAAGTTGACACTTCGCAGCACATAGCTAGCTCATGATTGTGCATTTTATGAATTACATCGAGATAAGCACCCCGGAAAGAGCTGAAATTTCGAAATAAATGCCGTTTTTTACTCGTCTCCTCGCGGATACTGTGACGTCACACACAGCAATGGGTGACGCCAGCGTTACTAGATTAGCTTGGGTGACGCTTCAAATGTCCGCGTCAAGCGCGTGACGATCTGCCTGAACCAATCGGGAGGCGCCGCTTCAGGACCAGCTGCTGAGAGCACGACGGCGTATGGTATACACTTCATACCGCATAGCAACGACAAGCTGCGCGTGTCGACAAAGCTGCCCAGGGATTTATACACACCCCCTCCACACATCCCTAACACGCCCTCGAGGATATTCCCCGCACTGCCCAAAAGTTACATTCCAGCTATAGACCCAACCCCAACGAATAACTTCGTATCGCCCTCAGAATCGAAATTCCGGTTAAACTCCCGAAGGTGCAGCCCTCCTGAAATTATGGTTTCGCGTCACTGCAGATACTTTTTATCTCTTCTCGTATAATGATACAACTCGAAAAATTGTTGCTGTAGAATGTTCATCGCGGGCACGAGATAACTTCCAGTCTATCCAAAATTTCATATGTGGCCTAGAAGACAAGGAAAAAAGAAGGGGGGGGGGGGGGGGGGTCGACGCAGTACGGGTCGACAGGGACGTGATCAAACCTGCAAGCTAGCACAGATAAGAATAACTATAACAGAGTACATAAGAAAAGGATTTTTAATTGTAAGTTTTCTACATAAGAAGCGTCATCACGTAATGAACGCGTTTGCGTTACAAGCCGAAGTTGTTTCCTCCTTTAGGCAAATACGCTTCAGTAGTATGTATGTAAGTGAACATTTTCGATCCAGCCACTGGGAGCTTTGAGCACGCTAGAACTGAAGCACGACTCTTAGCATATAAGAATAGAAATAACGAACAGAAGGGCAAGGTATGCGAAGACGAGGAACAAAGAAAAAAAAAAAGGAATGTTCATATGCAGGGGACGCGCGTCTGAAACAAGTTGATAGCAGCTCGAAAGGACCTGCATATGTGCATGAACTCGCGATCGCAGCGAACAATCGCGAGCTGCTCGACATCGAAAAATCTTCCTCGAAAGACCGACACTCCTGGTATGCAGTAGGTCCATGCAGTACGTCCAAGGGCAGCACTTGTACTTAAATAAGGATGACAAGAAAAGGATAAGGACAAGGCGCCATGGATGGATGGATGGATATTAGGAGCGTCCCCTTTATAACGGGGCGGTAGCCGGGCCACCAAGCTCTAGCTTTATTTCTGTTTCCTCTACAAACAATTCTTTTCCCGAATCACACATATTTTCACAACTAATTTTTCTCCTCGTCTATTTATTTTATCTATTATCGTTCCTCTGTGATGAAACAATCTTACCCGAACTAACTTGCGCTTTTGTTTGCTCCATACTTTTGCGCCACCAATGCTCTAAGCGCCTTTTACTTATCTCTATCGCCGGCATGTTCAGCTTTCCCCTGTTACTCCTGAAACCCATGGCCTCCTGTAGGGTAGTGACCACAGCTACACCTGGGTGGACACCTGTACATTCAATCAAAATATGATCTGTCGTTTCCCTAGCTTTTCCACAGCACGTACATGTGTCCCCTTCTTTATTGAATTTCGCTCTGTAACTTCGGGTTCTCAGGCAACCGTGTTATGTTGCCGCTCATAAGGCGATCGTACAGAAGGGACGGCGTAGCACCGTACGCTATACAAAGCTTCTTTCTCGGCTCTCTCTCTGCATGGTCTTGGACAGCAATTATCAATGGAAAGCAAACTGCTCCCATTGAGCGGCTGGTCTCCCACGCTGGCCCCCAGGGGTTCCTGGTACGAGACCCTTCCCTTTCGCTGAACGTCGCTCGGGGGGGTCGCGGCTGCGCGACCGTACTTGTCCTCTCAGTGGCCGTTTCGGGGAAGAGCAGCTCGGACGCGTAGGAGGAGAATGCATGAAAAGTGCGCCGTCGCTTGAAGCGACAATGCGCTTGGCCCAACCAATTCTTTAACGACCAGCATGCGCTTTCGGCGCGCCGACTGGAACGAAGGGGTGAGTCGCAGCAGTGCACGGTCCGAACTGCGGGAAAGGCGAAGACACGCTGTGTTTCCTGGAACGACAGGGTTCGACTGGATGAGCGTGGGAGATGGCCCGAATGCCGCAGGGCTGCTACGATACCGATATTTCGATTGTGAGAATATCTGAGAGCGTGGGATAAGGAGAGGGAGAGCCATGATGGGAAAGAATGCCAAAAGGCCTGTTTAAACTGCAAAGACGCTGCTGTCGAGATTAGGGACAACCCACTAGGGAGTGGCTTAATCTGAGGGTAAACAGATTGGATAACAGAAGGTTGAGGCGGACCAGCAGTGGCCACCTCCCCTTTTTCTTTGTTACCGTAAGGTACTAAAGACTGGACGGGATTCGTTTCCCTTCAGTCTAGGCTGTAATCACTTAACTGATCGATCAGTAAGACTCCGTACGATGCAACTTCTGTCTGGGCCGTAACCACTCGGTGGTCGAACAGTGAGACTAGGTTCGTTGTATGTAGTAACAGTGTTCTAGGCTCTAACTTAAGAAAAGTTAAGTAGAAGAGTAAGACGCTGTTGATGTCTATGTTATCATCAGTGTGCTTCGGCAAGATGTACATATGACTGTAAATATTTCGCTCCAATATACCTTCAAGTTCATTACCTCCAACCTGCCTCCTGCTTCATCGACGTCGATCATCTCCTTGACGGGACTTCAATCCACATCAAGGAGAAAACGAACAAGAAAAACATAACTGGCGCAGTCGGACAGGGATCGGCGAGCTCTACAGCACCATACACTGGACCAGTGCCGAGGAGACCGAGGGGCAAGGCATCCGTCAGCCACCAGCGGCAACGTCGAGACGATCCCACAGCAGCCAACTCCGGCACCGTGGAAGAGATCCAGGAACGACAGTGCATACAGCAAAGGGTGAGCAGGATTTCTTGCGTTTTTCTCTAGTTGGCATGGCAGTTTATGTGTAGAGCACATGGTGAGAACACGCGGGGGTGCTGAAACAATGGAGTCTAATGGAGATGAAGGTGCGAGTGCGGTAGCAATGGATCGGAATCGAGAGCCATCAAATCATGGTATTCTAAATTCTGATCAGTCAAATGAGGCGAGAGTGCCTACTCAGAGGCAAGAATCGATGCAGCTGGCATCTCAGGTTTTGCCGAATTCAAGTGAAACGAGAACGCTCGAACTTGAAATTCAAAGCTCAATCTCCAGATTGAGTACGAAAAGCTATTGCAAACTAGAATGAACGCGGAACGTCTCAATGGCACGTTGTCCAACTCTGGGTCGGAGACGGGCGATCGGGGGCGACGGTGTTTCGATTCTGTCCAGCAATGTGCAAAAGTGCTGAAAGGGTTCCGCCTGCCGAGTGACGCGGATGTGCCATTATGGTTTGAGGAAGTAGAAAAACTATTTGCTACTTACCAAGTACCGTATGAGAGTCGCGTGCATTTGGTTATACCAGCACTAACGGAACGAGTTCGTTACTTACTGCGTAACCTCAACTCTGAAGAGAGTGCAGATTACGAGGCAGTTAAAGCAGCAGTACTGACGGAACTGAAGCTTTCTCCGGCAGAGTATCTGCAGAGGTTCGAAAGAGCGGTAAAGCGGAAGGAAGAGACGTGGGCGCAGTTCGCGTCCCGCGTGAAAACTTATTTCTCCTACTACCTCCAAGTGAGAGAGGCCGACACGGTAGAAGTGATGGCAGAACTCATGGTTGCTGACCGTATAAAATCGGGCCTTAGCACGGAGGGTCTTGAGTATGTGAGACTAAGAGAAGGCGAGGGATGGCTTAGGCCAACTGAGATCGCTAAAGTGCTGCAAACTTTCGAACAAGCGAAAGGAAAAGGGCGTGCTTCAAAGCAACCAACTGTAGAAATGGGGCAGAAGCCGGCGACACGAGTAGAGAAAGGGGCTCTGAAGTGCCACTTATGTCACGGCTCAGGCCATTTCGCTAAAGAGTGCCCGAAGTCTAGTGATAAGGAGAGCAACCCGAAGAAGGCTACCGAGCCAAAGCGGAAGGTCCAAAAGGTAACGTTATCCCACGAGACGGAAACTGAAATACCTGATGGAGTACTTAGCGCAAAGGTGAAGTCTCTAAAACACGAGGGTGAAGGCACAAATAAACTGCAGTTAATTCCCGTATCATGTGCAGGTATATCCGCAGATGCAATTTTGGATACAGGGAGTGAAATAACTGTCTTTCGGGAGAGTCTGCTTCCGAGAAGTTTAGTAGAGCCGTCTGGCAAGGTGAGATTGGTGTCTGCTTTTGGTAAAACTATCGAGGCAAGGCTAGTTACGTTGCCGGTCAAATTAAATAGCCCGCGAGAGGTTACGGAGCCTCAGAGCGTCGACCTACTCTGCGCGTTAACTGATGAGCTCGTCGAGGGCACAGATTGTTTGTTGACCGAGGAAGATTGGAAACTTTTGTCGAAGGCCAGCAGCCCTCTGGCACCCTGTCGAGCACCGGCCGAGCCTGCTCCCGAGGCAGAACAAGCAGTAGAGAAACCAAAGGTCGTGGCATGCAATCTTACTTTGGAGAAGAAAGACGTTTCCGGCGAAGATGCGCAAATTGATGAAGAAAGGGAGGCATCATTAGGCCAGAGAGAAGAGTTCCGCAAAGTGCAGTTGGGTGACACTACGCTAAAGAAATGTTGGGAAGATGCGCGTAGTGGGAAATCCGGCATGTTCATTTCAGACGGACTGTTATATCACTGCGACTCAATAGCAGGCACTCGAGTGAGTCAGCTAGTTGTCCCCAAAGATAAGCGCACTGAGGTGATGCACTTAGCCCATGAGTCGCTATGCGGGGGGCACCTGGGGCCAAAGAAAACAAGAGCTCGCATTAGGTATAATTTTTTTTGGCCAGGTATGGCGAAGGAGATATTAGGGCATTGTCGTTCGTGCCATGAATGTCAAATTCGGTCAGACAGGCGTCGCACAGATAAAGTGCCTATAACTCCGCTCACTAGACCCGAGCACCCTTTCCAAGTTGTCAATGTAGATGTGATCGGACCCCTCGACACACCGTCAGCGAGAGGGCATAAGTACGCGCTGTGCTTAGTGGACCTTTGCACGAGGTGGCCGGAGGTGGTTCCACTGCGCTCTTTGACCGCTAAGGCGACTTGCGATGCACTGATTGAGATATTCAGTCGCACAGGCGTTCCGGAGATGATCTGCTCCGATCAGGGCACTAATTTCAAATCTCAGCTCACGCAAACGATGATGGAGAAATTAGGTTGCACGCCAAGGTTCTCAACCCCAGAACACCCAGAGAGTAATGGAGTTGTAGAGAGGTGGAACCGAGTACTGAAAAACATGTTGTATCATGTCATTCAGAGAGACTCCAAGAATTGGGACAAATTGATCCCAATGGTTTTATGGGCTTATCGGGAAGTTCCCCATGAGGTAACCGGAGTAGCTCCGTTTCGTCTATTGTATGGAAGGAATCCCACGGGACCGCTTCTAATACTGCAGAGGACGTGGACGGGAGAAATGCCGGTGCCCGCAACATTGAGAGAAAGCCCCGCTAAGTATTTACAGCAACTTAAGGAGCAGCTCGAGACGGCCGCTAATATTGCTGAGCTAACTAGTGCAACTCATCAGGAGAGTTACGCCAGTGCCTATAATCGCAGCACCAGGCTCAAAGCTTTTAACGTTGGCGACCAGGTTGTGGTTTTCGACAGTGATCGGAATTGTAAGATGTCACCTAAATGGCTAGGCCCATTCACAGTGGTTGGACGTGAGCGCGAACACTCTTACCGCGTTGAAACATCTGAGGGAAAGGTGAAAAGTGTCCACGCCAACAACATTCGACCTTACTATACAAGGGTCAGTCATATTGGGGTAGTCTTCGATGAGGACCATGATTTTGGGGAGGTGGAATATGCTCCACAACCAACCACTATAAAGCGGGAAGAGCTAGTGCTAACGAGCGAGAAGGTTGCTCACCTTGATGCTGACGCGCAGGCGGAAATACAGGCGGTGTTCCAAAGACATTGCACACTCTTTGACGGCACCCCAGAGCCATCTCAGCCCTACTGGCTTTTCACAGACGCCTCAGCTACGGCGGCGGGAGCATGTTTGGCGCAAATGTCAGCCGAGGGGGAAGAGAGGCCTATCGCCTTTGCAAGCCACCGCTTCTCACCGACCCAGATGCGTTGGTCGACAATTGAGAGGGAAGCGTTCGCAATAATATGGGCTTTAAAGAAGTTTGACTACTGGCTTTTCGGTGCCATAGTAAACGTCGTTTCCGACCACAATCCGCTGTCGTACCTTACAACTTCTACTCCGCACGGGGCGAAATTGACAAGATGGGCGCTGGCTTTACAGCGATATCATGTCTCGGTACAACATCGGAAGGGTATATGTAACGGGAATGCGGATGCATTATCGAGGCTCCAGAATAGTTTGTGGAAGCCATCAGAATAACAGTGCCATGCCAACTGAGGGGGGGACGTGAATGTTCCTGCCCACTCGCTGCTGTATATTGTGGACTGTGTGATTGACAATCCAAGAAACAGACACTAGTGATCTTACTGCTTGAAGCAGCAATGGTGTGCTTGATCGTTTAGCATGTATTTGTTTTCGTTTCTTGTATTCTCCTGTCGTGTTGTCTCGCAATTGTGTTTGATGTTTGTGTATACTGTTGTATGCTTAGAAAGTCCAGTGACCTAATCGCGGCAGTGATTTATCGTACCACTGAGCGTAGAACAGCCCAGCGTACTCTTAAGGGGGGACGTGTTATGTTGCCGCTCATAAGGCGATCGTACAGAAGGGACGGCGTAGCACCGTACGCTATACAAAGCTTCTTTCTCGGCTCTCTCTCTGCATGGTCTTGGACAGCAATTATCAATGGAAAGCAAACTGCTCCCATTGAGCGGCTGGTCTCCCACGCTGGCCCCCAGGGGTTCCTGGTACGAGACCCTTCCCTTTCGCTGAACGTCGCTCGGGGGGGTCGCGGCTGCGCGACCGTACTTGTCCTCTCAGTGGCCGTTTCGGGGAAGAGCAGCTCGGACGCGTAGGAGGAGAATGCATGAAAAGTGCGCCGTCGCTTGAAGCGACAATGCGCTTGGCCCAACCAATTCTTTAACGACCAGCATGCGCTTTCGGCGCGCCGACTGGAACGAAGGGGTGAGTCGCAGCAGTGCACGGTCCGAACTGCGGGAAAGGCGAAGACACGCTGTGTTTCCTGGAACGACAGGGTTCGACTGGATGAGCGTGGGAGATGGCCCGAATGCCGCAGGGCTGCTACGATACCGATATTTCGATTGTGAGAATATCTGAGAGCGTGGGATAAGGAGAGGGAGAGCCATGATGGGAAAGAATGCCAAAAGGCCTGTTTAAACTGCAAAGACGCTGCTGTCGAGATTAGGGACAACCCACTAGGGAGTGGCTTAATCTGAGGGTAAACAGATTGGATGACAGAAGGTTGAGGCGGACCAGCAGTGGCCACCTCCCCTTTTTCTTTGTTACCGAAAGGTACTAAAGACTGGACGGGATTCGTTTCCCTTCAGTCTAGGCTGTAATCACTTAACTGATCGATCAGTAAGACTCCGTACGATGCAACTTCTGTCTGGGCCGTAACCACTCGGTGGTCGAACAGTGAGACTAGGTTCGTTGTATGTAGTAACAGTGTTCTAGGCTCTAACTTAAGAAAAGTTAAGTAGAAGAGTAAGACGCTGTTGATGTCTATGTTATCATCAGTGTGCTTCGGCAAGATGTACATATGACTGTAAATATTTCGCTCCAATATACCTTCAAGTTCATTACCTCCAACCTGCCTCCTGCTTCATCGACGTCGATCATCTTCTTGACGGGACTTCAGTCCACATCAAGGAGAAAACGAACAAGAAAAACATAACTAACCGGACCTTGCCTCAAACAGAAAAGCGCTTCCCTTTGAACTATCGTAAAATTTTTCTCTCTTGATTTTGTCTTTCCCTTTTCGGTAGTTGTTCAATGCCGGTTTCTTCTCCATTCTTGCTATCCAATCCGAGTTCTCCGCCGCTCTGACCATGCTCTTAACGCTCTTTTTAGTCCCATCCGTTTCGTTACTGGATGTATACTTACTGGTAAGCCTCCTAGTTCTCTTCCTCCATTGTGAATCAACGTTCTTCCTATACAAATACCTAAATACTTTCGCTGCCCATCTACTTTCTTTCATATTCCTTAATCTCTGTTCGTACCTAATTTTACTCTGAGCTTCCCTTCCCTCAAAGTCAGACCATCCCATATCCCCCTTAACAGCCTCATTTGTGGTCTTCCCATGGGCGCCCAGTGCGAGACGTCCGACCGTCCTCTGATTCACGTCCAGCCCTGATTGTACCTCTGACCTCATGCACACCACTGAGTTTCCGAATGTAAGTGCTGGCACCATTACACATTTCCACAAACCTCGAATTACCTCGTACCTGTTGTAACCCCACAGCGCTCTATGTTTCATTATTGCGGAGTTCCTCTTTCCTTTAACTATCATAGCTTTTTCTTGTACTTCCATGTATCTATTCCCATCATTTATCCATATCCCGAGGTAATTGTACTCTCGTACTCTGGGTATCTCCTCGCCCTGTATTGATATGGTCTGATCGTTGCTGTCATTCAATATCATCCAGCCGCATTTTGTCACACTAAATTTTAGCCCTAAATCTTCACTTTCCCGACCACATATATTAACCAGACCCTGCAAATCTGTTTGACTGTCTGCGAATAGCACAATATCGTCTGCATAAAACAACCCGGGGAGCTTTTGTTCTATCACTATACCTGCCTGTCTGTACGACAGCTGTACGTCAGCTTCGCCTAATGCGTCGAACAGTGCGCCCTCTATCTTTTAAAAATAATACAAAAGAAAAAGAAACGAAAGAACAGCCGGCTGTGCTTGCATTTCTCGAGCCGGAATATTCTGGTAAGAAAGCGCTTCGTTCTGTGCATAGTTTATTCAGTCGTGTAATATATATATATATATATATATATATATATATATATATATATATATATATATATATATATATATATATATATATATATATATATATATATATACACACATCGCAAGCGGCGCTTGGGCTGTAACAAAAATCCGCGCATGAGTCTGAGTCAGCTGCTTATTCCATAGGCGGGTGGGGGTTTATTTCTTGACCCCGTCTTGTCCTCCGATCTTCTTTGCCTGCCCGACAGAACACCTGCATGCTGAACATGCTGTTCTCTTCTGCGCGAAGCTGTCTCTAAGCCTTTATAGAACCTGCGTTTTCTCTTCTGTTCAAGACGAAAGCCTAAGTTCTTTATACGTTTAAAGGCTGCGTTGTAAGGCACGAAAAATCACCTGACCCCATGAAAATGTGTACAGTCGATTACGTACGTGACCACGGAGCAGTGGCCCGAGATGGTGAGCGCCGCGCGTGATCTTACATGCAGCCTGCAGGATTTGGTAATCCATAACTAAATATATAACTTAATGTGCAATTTGAAGCATTACAAAATCACAAGCGCCAAATGTGCCCTATAACCTTACATCACACTGCGTTTCGATCGAAATGGCTTCATTGGGAGGGGGGAGGGGGTTGGGAGAAGATGGGAGGGTACATATGCAGTGAACCTTCGCCTAAGGCCACTGAATAACTGAGGGGATTTACCTTTGCTCCCCACCCTCTTATAAAGAATCCTGCACACGTCTGTGTTCACGCTGATGATGGATTTTCGGAACACCACAAGCCTCACAAGTGTTTCACCACAAGCTTCGCTTGAGCAACATTCAAATAAAACAAGAATACCTATACCGGCTGAACGGCTGCATTCCCGCAATACAACATTTAGCTTAAACGAAGTCCGTGTATCCCCCGGGGCATGTAACAAAGCGCTGCTTAAGACTCGCCAATAAAGCTTAAATTTTGATAGCGCTACAAAACTCGATAGCACGAAAAAAAAAGAAAAGAAAAGAAAGTGACAGGACACTACATATGTTAAACACTTCGTCCCTTTGCTTCTGTTGCGTTGTCTGACTTCAAAACTAAGTCGCGTTCCTCCAACAGGCCCGAAAGTACACCTTTCCGCCCTCCCTTCGACACACGGTGATACAGAAACAGCATTTATCTACAAGGAGTACAAGGAGCATATAAAGTTCCGTTATTTAATATACCTTAGTCCCTTTACTGGCAATTTTCCCTTTAATTTTCTTTTTTTCATGAACCGACAGTGGCCGAATTTCAGCATGCTTGCACGGCCGTACAACGCGCACGGTACGTGGCGGTACGGTCGTGGTGCTGGTTTCGAAACCTGGTAGTCGGTGGTTGGTTCGGATGCGCGGCCAAACGAACAACTCGGCTGCTGACCCAAAAGTCGAGTGACCGAATACACATGCACAGGCCGCGGCGGCCGCATTTCAATGAAGGTGCGGTGAAAATTTTCGGAGCAACGCCATGCGCAGCGCCTATAGGGGCTAAAGCCCCTCTACCTACGGAAAAGTACCGCCATCTCTTGAACAACGCCGCTTCCTCCTCTCCTCGCCTCCGATAGGGCGGCTGCGGTCACGTGGTAGCGCGCTCACTTTTTTTTCTTGGTATTTTGCTTTCTCGCCGCTCGGCGCCATGTTGGATGCGCCAAAGTGCCACTGCGCTGTGTGTTCGCCGGTCGCAAGTGCACGACGTGCGGAGTGCACGTGTACGTCTGGCTAGTTTTGTCGCGATGCCTGGTTGCTGTGCCTTTTCCTGCATACCTGTTTTTCATGTAAGAGCATTTCCCTGAAAAGGGGTTACCACTTCGGTTTTAAAGATGATCGCGGCTGTTCGCAAGCGCAGCCCGTTTCTTCAACAGCCTGCATGCCGCGCGTGCTTATTTTGGAATGAGCCGTTCGCAGTTAAAAAAAAAACTGTATGGCAATACATATGACGAAGTGCCGAAATTTTTCATCGCATCGAGGTCACGCTGTGGAGTGTGTTCAGAGTATACATCGCTTGAAATGGGCGACACCCTCTCCAACAGCGAGCGGTAATTTCGGTAGTAGTATAGTGACGTGAATGCGTTCGTCTACTTCTACATTCACAACGCACCAGCGCGGTCTTCTAGCAATTAGAAAAAGTTTCCGTGCGTAAGGGCGATATTGGTCACCTACATCGGCAACACCCACGCAGGCATGCAAAACCTCACGACAACGTGTTCAAACTGCGCCGCACAGGCCAAACATCCCAGAACGGCGTACTGCGTGCACAAGTCATCGGGCAGGCAGAGGATGGCAGGACGTGCGAAACTTCATGAAGTTTTGAGTGTGTGCCTCCAAGGGCATTGTTGGCGTTGCTGCAGTTACAGACGACCGAGATAGTTTATACGCACGGGAACTATCCCTTCCCAAACGTGGCTTGACACCACAGCTGCGGTTTAAATATTTCTTGCTGATGCAATAAATAGCATGCTGTGTTTACAGAATTTCATTTCAACGTATTTGATGTAGCGCTAAAAACAAGACACGGACACAAGAAGGCTGTGTGGTGTCCATATGTGCCTTCTTGTGTCCGTGTCTTGTTTTTTGCGCTACATCAAATACGTTTAATATGAACCACCAACAAGCCCGCATCGCAACTCTTGTCGACTTCATTTCAACCTTTTCCAAGTAAACATAGTTATGGTTATCCGCGCCAGATACACAAGGAAACACTACGCTCCGAAAGAAAGCTTAAACGACGTTCGCTTTCGCTACAAATTGCGCATGGTTTGCAGCAGCTCTTCTGAGGCGATATTTCATTAGGTAAACCGGATGGTGAGCACACCCACTCCTGCTTAGAAAATCAACGCAGTAGAGTGAATCATTATATCAAACCGTACGCGAGGCACGGCCACGGCTGGACGGCGGCAGCGGCGGCGCGCGTCCAGCTCGAAAGCTAACCGAAAGCTCGTGGCGCTTTCCAGGGGGCGCCGCAGTCGCGAGCGGAGAGGAGGTGGCGGTGGGGAGAGTAGAAGGCGGTACTTTTACGAAGTAGATTGTTGTTTTGTGGGGTTTTACGTCCCAAAACCAGTTCTGATTATGAGAGACGCCGTAGTGGAGGGCTCCGGAAATTTCGACCACCTGGGGTTCTTTAACGTGCACTGACATCGCACAGCACACGGGCCTCAACATTTCGCCTCCACCGAAATGCAGCCGCCGCGGCCGGGATTCGATCCCGCGACCCTCGGATCAGCAGCCGAGTACCTTAGCCACTAGACCACCGTGGCGGGGCTTTTACGAAGTAGAGGGGCTTTAATAGGGGCGCCACTGAAAGCCGCGTAGCGGCGGCCGTTGGAACCGCTGGTGGGTCGCGTAGCAGACGCCTCATTTCACTGCAGGCATGACGGAGGTGCGCGCGTGCGATTTGCCGCTTGTGCGCGTCCCAGATAATTACTTTTGAGGCGATAGTGTGAGGAAAGGAGCCGCACTTTATAATAGTGGACATGTGTCCGATGTCACAGCTGTGTGGGACGACAATGTCACCATACGCGCCAAGTGTTTGCCACTAGACAAGCGTCAACAAGGGATAGATTTGAGCGCAAAAAAGGACTGAGCTTTATATTCTCATGTTTTTTCTCAATAAAAACAGTTGGTAGTGAGCGCTCGTGTAGTCGCCTTCTTTTCCTTGTTTTTCATCTTTTTTTGCGCTCAAATGTATCCCTTACTGAACCAACGCGCCCAACAAAGCGTCAACATTAAGCGTCAACAAGCTTCCATACAAAGTGGAGCTCATCGCACCGCTTTCTTTATAATGTCCCGATCACTATTGCCTGCATGCGTTGACGCGTTAACCAACGTTTTTTCTCGACACAGTAGCTTCGTTTACGTGCCATGTGTTTATATAATAGATTTTGAGGGATCGCTGTCGCACCGGCGCATGGTTTTCACGGGTGCGGCCACGCGAAGGGTCAGCGTTGGTAAAACTTTGAAACCAGCACGATAAGCTTGTGAAATATATCTCGACAGCTTGCGCTAGTGGCGCGAGACAGTCACTACGGAGCTGGTGGTCACCTTGCTTGTCATAGCAGATTGGCTACGTATTTGCTAGGTTTTTTGCAAGCTATTACCTCAAAATGGCGTTAGATTCTACTTGATCGTCAAAGCCTTCAATGCGCACAGGTGCCATATGTTTTACAGGCAATATGCATGTAGTTGAGGCGAGCGCACAGCGAACATTCGGCACCGGTGATCGCATTCCAGTGCCATTAATAGGTAGAATGCAGCCGATTTCGTGCAGCACACGTGTGATTCCACGGCGCTTTTGTAAAGGAGCCGTCACCTGCCCCACATTCTCTGGCATTGCGCTTCGCGCCATTCGTTTTTCAAGAGAGCCTAGGCACCGCGTCTTATCAGTAATAAGCTCATGTGCATTGTAGCGCCTACAATGCCAAGTGTAAACGTAGTAGCGTTCGCTTAAGACGTAGCGGCATAAATGGAGAAATAAAAACACGGTAATCGTTCTAACACTGCCGTAAACAAAGCGCGATTGCTGACCTGCGTCGTACAGCCGCAATCCACCGCCGCCGTCGCTCTCGCTCATGAAATAGCACCGGAAACCTGTAGAAGTGCGTTCCTGGCGATTTTTTGTGTGTGTTTGAGCAGCCGACAACGCAGCAGTTATTTTTCGACATCTCTGAAACCCGACAGAGTCGTTAAATCACGATGAAAACACATCCATCCGTGCACTCGCGTACACGCTCGCGGGAATACCACAGAACACCTATACTATGGAATACTGCTCGCCCGGACCCACCAACGCTTCCGAGCCGTGGCGGCAGATGGCGTCGTCGGCGCTTTGCGCATCGCCTCGCAATCATATTGTGGTCTTGGGACGTCAAACCGTATACAAATTATTATTATTATTATTATTATTATTATTATTATTATTATTATTATTATTATTATTATTATTATTATTACGGCACGACTTTCGGTGGCCGCGGAACTAACACCTTAGCAACTGGACGAGGTCTATGTATGAGTCAAGCAAGTGAAGTGTACGTGCTGGCACCATGGAAGCAAGGGACATGTGGGAAGCTACACAAGAGGTGTGATCGAAGCGGAGAGGCTTGTGGCTCAACGAAGAACGGAAAATCCGTTTTCCGCGAGTCTACGCAACCGCTGTAATCCGGCTCAGGCCTGCATGCCTTGCCTGCGCGTGACAACCGGCGACGAATTAATCTTCGTCGAATCCGACGAAGTGGCACCGCGGAAGTAGATATATACCACGACGGCTCGCTAATACCCGCCGCTCTGCCTGCAGAGGCACTTTTATCTGCGCTTTATGGCGCTGCCTGTAGGCGCCGTTATATCTTTACGATCCAGAAATATAACTGGTCTGGCACGCACCCGAGGCACGGAGAGCCTGTCTATCTTTCAAGCACGAGCGAAATCAGCGTTGCTAATCCTATAATGTAATACAGTGTAAACCCTGCCGATTCGAGGGCCTTTCTACAGTGCCGAAGACGGGAGGCCGAACGTAGCAACCGGGAAAATGTAAGAGCCGGGAAACTAAAAAAAAAGCGTGCGCAGCTTGCACTAGTGGTGCAACGCTGGGCTAGGAGTGGAGCTTCGACCGACCTAGCTTCTTCGGGATTCTACAAGCTCAATTATAAGTCACGTGATTTGTCATATGTGACTAGCTGTTACGTGGTTCTGGCGGGAACGTGTCACGTGACAATACTTTACATAGTTTTGGTTGGAACATGTCACGTAACTCGTTGTTACGTGGTTTTGACGGGAACATGTCACGTGACTAGCTGTGACGACATGTGTTTGGGTCACGTGTCTATAGCTTCAAATTGGCATGGCCGGCAATGTCCGATTGTGACGTACGTCCTCCTTCTCTCCTCCTTCTCCTCGTTTCCCTCCACACTGTCACGCCATTCCTCCTTACCTGCCCTTCCCTTTCCTACCCATTCCTAATTATACTGCCCATTCACGCCCCATGCTTCGCCCTCTCCCGTCCTCCTTTCCCCCTCCTCACCGTCATTTTCCTTTCGCACACCCTTGTAATTGATTGATTGATTGATTGATTGTGGTTCGGAAAGGACGCTAATTTCTGCAGCCCATGTAGGGAGCACGGCTAAGCGTCCGTGGGGGTGGGGGAAAGGGAGTGAAAGAGATATACTATACAAGGATATATGCTACGTTTTACTCTTCCCCCTCACCCTCACTTCTCTTTCTCACCTCCTTGCCACGCTATACCAATATTGCTGTGCTATGAAACGTCTCGTCCTTATGTAGTGGACTGAGGGCATGAGCTCGCAAGAGAAGTGCGCGCGCAAGTATACCGTGCATTCCATAGACCAAGTGCATGCGCACGTATTCCATGATGATGATAATTCACCAGCTTCGCAGTACGCCCGCATCTAATCCCTTTCACGACCCCTTAGAAATTTGCGTCACAAGAAATATGCATCACACAAATCTTCCAGTCAAATACGCTATGTTGTGGGGCCGCGAGGTCGCAAATTTGTAGAAGCTAATAAATGAAATAAAAGACCAGTATTCCTACTGACGCCTACAAGCCACTCCTATTCCATCTTATATTCTTATATGACACACACACTCATATACATGTATATTATGCAGGGGTTTATACACACACCCCTAGTCCAGTTGAACCCTCACCCCACCACCCACCCCCCTCAAAAAAAAAAAAAATCGAAATGTTAAAGAACCCCAGGTGGTCTAAATTTCCAGAGCCCTCCACTACTACAGCGTCTCTCATAATCACAGGTGGTTTTGGGACGTACAACCCAGAAATCAATCAGCCAATAGAGAGAGAGAGGTGTGTGTGTGTGTGTGTGTGTGTGTGCGCGCTCGTCACATAAAATGAAACATGAAACAGGAATGGCTCATCGGCGTCAGTAGTCATGGCCACACTTTCGCAACACCTCCTACAATAATTATTCATTTTGGTTGCGTGGCGCCTGTGCAACGCGCGGCGTACATTGTGGGGCCAGACACTCCGCCGACGTGCGCGCGAGACGCATCTCACTCGTCAGCACAGAAGGCGGACGCCTAATTGAACACTGGGCACCCTGCGACGTCGTCGTGTCAAGGTCGGAAATTTAGAGCGCGTGCCAAAGGAGACGACGATAGCAGCCTCACTGGCGATGGCAGTGTGCGTACGCCGCCGCAAACTATATATGCCCCGTAAAGAAGACGACAAAAGAAAAATAACGACGTACCGTTTACGAAAACGAAACCAGTGGTTTTTTGTCACGCGCATGGATAGTTTTACATATTACTCTACGTGAGAGAGAGAATAAATAAAAGAAAAAAGCATGCGCACGTTTGCTCACTCTAACAGTCCCAACGGACTCGCCCTTTTTGACGCTGAATCGCAGAAAAAGGAAAATACAGAAAGAACCGTTATTTTCACCTACGTGGCACGCTTCACCGCGAGGCCGTAGTGCGCGGAGAGAAGACCACTCCGCGGAAAACCGCAAATTCCGCACACAATTATGTTTCGTCACCGTTAGAGTCAGTTTCGATTGGCCGTCTTAACTTTCGTGAGACATTAACAACACGCGCGCAGCGTAACGCCGACCGGCGGGAAGAGCGCGTGAAACACTCTAATTTGCATACGCACGTTTTTTCCTTTTTTTTTTTTTTTTAAGAGATCACTGGAAGAGCGGGTATAGGGAAATTGATACGAGAAGGCAAAATATACCCTTGCAGGAGAGCTTGCAGTAGTAAACTAGAGCGGTAGAAAAAAAAAAAAATAAGCGGAGGCGAACTATTTCTGTCCGCACACGTAGGAACCACAGGCCGAGTCACTGGTCGAGTACACGAAACACGTCGAAACAACTGCGGCCAAATATCAGCGCAGCGTCGTCTCTATATCCCGGCGCTTTACATACAGCTTCCTAAATATTTTTATTCGTGACCAAATAAGAAGGAATTGCCATCATAGCTTCCCTTGAGCCGGCGCTGTTCTTGACACTAAAACCGTTATATCAGCTGTGGTTCAAGAGTTGTAGTACAGCTGAAAGTACCACGTGCATATCGGTTCCTATTGTTGCTACAATCGGTTATTTGCGTCACAAAAACTTATAACGTAAAGCTGGATGTTTTATGTCTTTTATGCGAGCTTCATAAGGCAAGGGTTTCTCACCTTTTCGTCGACAGGTCTGGATCCGCGTTGCGACAGCACTGTTTTCGCACTCTGCGAGGAAGCGCTTCGGGGATACGAAACTGAAAGTCGTGTACGAAACTATCCGCAGCAGACGCCAAAACTGCTCGGACGGAGCGGCTTGTTCAGTATGTTGCAGAATGCAGAATGGCGCGGTTGAATGTGATACGAAGTTGTGGGAATATGAAGCTCCATAAATTTTTCCTTTTTTTCAATGTCTTGGACATTGTCTACAAAGTTGTGCAGAGTGTTGACGGACACGCACAAGGCAAGTAAACGCAAGCGTCACATTTGTTCGGGTCGCTCGGACTAGTGGGGGCTGTGTCACCCGCCCGAAAAATCCAATCTAGGCCTTCTTCACGGAGGTGTGCTGCAGCTGCTCGCACGATTCCGCGTCTCTAGCGTGCTTCTCGTTAGCGTGGGTCGCTGATGCGTACCGACAGGACATACAGATAAGAATTCGCGGTGCGCAAGCGAAAACAAGAGCGGAAGCTTACATATCGTGATCGCGTACCCGAAACTGCAACAAAATCGATAGTGCTTCTGCCACTGCTGCGTTTCCATTTTCATGCCTCACGTGCTGACAGATGCCAGTGCTTTCCGAAACCACTCTTCACCGGTAATCATTGTTTACAAACTTTGAGAAACAGCTGCGCCCTACTTATCTGCGGCCGTATGGTCACGCTGCTTGTGTTACAGCTCGCGGAGAGAGAAAAATGCGGTGGTCGCCGTGAAAGTATCGACCAAGCAAGCGACGTTAGCTGGCGCGAAATGGTGCGTGCGTGTGTCTGTGCGTGTGTGTATAGCCATGTGTGGGGTTCCTCTTATTTCTCCTACGGTAGCAGCACCTCGGCGGTTGCCGAGTGACACATTCGCCGTGTTCGTGTGTGCCCGCGCGCTGTTGCTTGGTTGTAAGTTTGCGCTACGATCTTGACAATTCGTTGAATGTCCTAGGTTAATTGAAACGCTGTGTCGAACGCGTTGTCGCGGAAGCGCGACTTGTAATGAGCAAACAAAAACTTGGAGTACGTACGCTAATCAGGTCGGGCTGAATCTGATATCGGTTTCATATATGTTGTTAAATCGTCCCACGTCGGCCAAGCTGTGGCGCACACTTTTTTTTTTTCTTTTTCTTTGATGGACCCGTTTTTAAAGGACACGTCGCTTAGCGCCGGCCGGTTGTCTCGCGTACGCCGCGGAATGCCACTTCGGCTGACGTTAAATAACATTGTAGTATAACACCCTATCTATTCCTCTCTCCCCCCCCCCCCCCCTTTTTTTTTTCTTTCTCGTGTCAATGGCCGATTTCGCGCGCTGATTTTCCCGCTTCGTCTTTTTTTTTTTACGCGTCTCATGTGGTGCCGAACTGTGTAGTAAATTAAGAAAAAGCCAGTCTGCGTCTAGTGTTTTCCGAGCGTCGCGTTGCTAGGTGCTATTCGTTTGAAATTTATACTCGAGGTACTAAATTAACGGGGTTCATTGGTACGCCTCAGGTGCTTTTATTTTTTGTCTTCCTTCCGTGACATTATTGAATGTGAGCGAAAAACCAATGAAGAAATGCGCGAAGGTGGACTTTTTAAACATCTGTACTTATTGTTGGAGTTAACCGCTTAGCAGCAGCTTCGCCGCGTTCCTACGCTTTCCCGAAACAAAAAAAAAAAGAAGAAGAAGAAAAGGTGGTGCTGCGACGCCAGAAGCATAACTAAATTGGCTCTGTTTGCGTGTAACGTTAAGCTTCAGCGTTCTGTCTTAACAGTTTGCCGTTATCTGGAGTTATCTGGAAACCGAAACGCGGAAACCGCAGCTTTCAAAAAGCGAAAAGTGCATGCTGGATACTCTTCTGTGTGTCCCGTCCCCTCGCACTGTCTTTCCTGTGTTCATGCGAGTAGGCGACAATGACATTTCTGTTTAGTTTCAGCACTCGTTGTCCTATTGTTTGAGCACCTGCACTTCTAGCATTCAACATTTTTTTTTTTAATCTTAACAAAAATGAGGTTTTTTAACTTTATGGTTCATGGCTAATTATGCCTCTGTGCATTATTATTATTATTATTATTATTATTATTATTATTACTACTACTACTACTACTACTACTACTGCTACTACTACTGCTTTAGCTGCTGGAATCTCCATTTGGCATGATGAGTGGTAGCTGCACAAAGAGTGCACTGTTTTCATTTGGTGGTTCGCTACTTTGGACAAGTAGCATCTTGAAAAAGTCACCGTTCTTAGGAGGTTCTTAGGAGGAGGAAAATGAAAACGCAGTAAAAAACAGTAAAAATTTCGAGCGTCACAGCCGCATGCATCTGCACAAGTTGTGCTCTGCTATGAGGGATGAGCCTTTCTGCATTTTTTTTTTACTATTGCAACATTAAAAAAAAAAAGGTGTTTTTTGTCTTTTTCTTCAAGCTTCTATTCATGCTATTTTTCTGACGTCATCAATAAGGCATCATCAATAACGTTGTGTGGACCTTTGTGGTTCTGAGAATACGAATGTTCAATTGTAAGTCCGTAGGACTACGTTGCATGTTCAGTTCCGTAGGCAACTTGCATGCCGACTTGAGGGCGCTTACATTTTAAGGATGTCGCATTGCAGATTTATGGCTCTAAGGCAGGAAATTTCAGCCACCCATTCAATCTAACAATGAATCAGTCAGTCAGTCAACCTTTCAACCAGATATTATTTTTGCTGTAGAAAATACAATTGATTGTTACCTTGAAAATAGGAGGCCAAAGATAAAAAGCTGCAACTTCTTAACCTGACTAAGCTCTGCCATCCCATACAGTAGCAATTACGCAGCACATCAGGAAATATAGAAACTGCACACAACACTGTTACAAATAGAGAGTTACAACAAAACACTGGGGCCTTAATGTAAAATTATACACATGAGTAGATCCAATACAGTTGTACAAACAGACCTATTAAGACTTTATTATGGTTAGAATGTCAACATTTTTCAGGTCTAGTTCATTTTGTATGGTGTCAGAGTCATGTTTTTCTTTCCCATAAGAGGTGCACAAGCAAACAACATAGTATGGTGGGTGGCACCTGGAAGGATAAGAAACTAGTTTTCCAAAGAAATACAGCCCTTCAAACATCTGTACCTAAGATCTTTAAACGTTACACTTGAATGAATTTAAGTTTGCAAAACTGGCATGCTGCTTGTTAAAGCTCTGGATTTGTGTTTTCCAATACACTTGCATGAGTTGCAGACCTTTCGGGAACATCTACGAAGCTTCATTTATTTTTGTTATGGTGATGGTGTAGAGTTTTCAGAATGCCTTGAACTAGCAAGCAAACCACTCGCTCAATCATGAGAGAGATATATCTTAGGCGCTCATTGGAAGCAAAGGTCCTGAGTTAAAAGTTACTTTTGTCACGTGCGTGCTGTTAGTTGAGGGAGCACTAAATTAATGCTAGCTTGAGTCGAGGGAAGGGGAAACAGTGTTGCTGACACATGAGAAGGTTTGAAAGTATTCCTCAGGCCTCAAGCAAATCTCTTAGTCAGGTTAAGAAACTTGAATAAAATGGATCTCACTGGCATTCATATTCTCATGGTGTCAGCAGGGAGTCATCAGTAATTGAATAGCATCGGGCAGTAACATATGTTGCATCTTTGTGTTAACTGATGATGATTTTCTTTTGTATAAATGCTGCAATCGAAGTGTGTTGTGATGGAGAAGTAATAATAATCATGTCATTGTTCAGCATTGTATGGCTTTGCTGGCAATGTGTCAGGAGCATTTTATGCTGTGTTGTAAGGTCTTTTCAAAACATTTGCTTTTTCCTTTTTTTTTTTCTTTGAAGGGTGCATTGAGTGCGGCCTCAGAAACTTCAGATTTTGACAGCGTGAATGAATGGTCACTATGATGTGGGGCTTGTTCGGTTGTGCTTTTTATTTTCCTGCAAGACAGCAGTTACAAAACATGTACCTCATAGTCTACGTATATTTTATTTGTGATACAAGATTTTGCTTTGTAGGTTTTCTTCACACACCTTTTCCTGCCACTTAAGTGGTCTGAACCTCTTTCCTTTGTATGGGCCTTGACAGTTTTGTGCTGTATTGTATTCTGTATGCTTTAATTTCATAGCACAAAGTAGGCTTGTTACAGAGAAGCATTATCTTTCTTTTCGCTCTCCTTTCTTTCTTTTTAATGTTGATGCAACGTCATTAAGAATTACTTGTCAGTATTGTCAGTAAAATTAAATTTATCGTGCCTGTTATGTTCAATTTGTTTTCAACTCCGTTCTCCTCTGCGGTAAGGCGTGTATGCATTGTATTAGTGCCTGTAAGCAAGCCGATTTGATTTGCGTTTAGCCTATGTTGTTCATTTGCTATGAAGTAACTTCTTTTGTCTCCATTCCAGGATTTGTGCAGGCAGGTACTGACATCAACGGACTTGTTGATGGTGTCCTTGCACAGATTTCAGAGGTTTGTAGGCCTTAACACGTTTCAGTGGCGTCTAGGTGCATTGACAAGAGACATAGTGCCCTTCTTCTTGTGAATTCCTTTGTGAATCCAATCTACTTTAAAAGGCCATCACAGTTTTAAATATAAGAGGCATCATAATTTCATTGACCACATAATTAGCTTATCTGTAAACATCTTAAAGATGGCCAAGTTCCACATGTCTAATCAAATGCAGC
The DNA here is from genome assembly GCA_013339685.2 of Hyalomma asiaticum. NCBI lineage: Eukaryota > Metazoa > Arthropoda > Arachnida > Ixodida > Ixodidae > Hyalomma > Hyalomma asiaticum. Next base: position 1,292,448 of record CM023483.1, on the reverse strand, counting down.
CGATTTCACTAAATGCACACAACATTGCTGTTCTGTAATTTCACATTAGTGCTCATGTGTCCAAGATAAAATTGACCTTCAGCTGCACTGAAATGTTTTGTGAAACGCGAGTATTGCAGGGCACATAGAGCGCTGTTAAAAAATAGGAAAGAAAGAAGGCTCTGGGAATGGTAAAATAGATTAGCATGAAACCACGACATTACCTACAGTATGGAGTCATGTTACTACTTTCATATACTGCAACTGCTTTGTTGATTCAGATTGCATGTTTGCTAGGACACCTCCTCGTGCAGGCACCCGTTGGGGCATCTTTCTGCGAGAATTTTCTTGAGTTGTGATTCTGGAGACCTGGGCACTTGTGCAACACAAGTAGATAAGAGGCAACTCGCCTTGGAAACTGCTGAGCGAATGTCTTTGCTCTTTTATTGCGACAGATTGTGCATGAAACATTCCACGTCTAGCATTGATAAGCATTGACTCCTGAACTTAGTTTGCAAGTTTTCATGCACGTTAACTGCTATCTTACTGATAGCACCTCTTGAATAATGCTTTGTGTGTAGTGGCCTGTTTTGTGCATCCATCAGTAGAATCATAGAACCGTTACATCTGTCTATAGAGTCATGAGCTGAACATAACAATGGGACAGGGGTCATCTTTTTAATTCTTTCTTGCCCTGTATGCTTCTGTGCAGCCATCGGCAGTTAGCAGTTCGTCGCCTGTCAGGTAAGAAAACACATTTTATTGAAAAGCTTTCTGAATTGCATAAGTTGTATGTAAAAGAGAGAAAAACATAGTGCCTGTCAAGTCAAGGCTGTTGTTTCATATTTGGCATTTTGCTTTCTCCTTGCCTTACACAGCTTTGCAGACTTGGAAGACAGTAGCACAAGTATGTACGCGAGCCCGATAGCGTTTGAGCCTGCTCTCATGGACTTCAAATCGCAGTAAGTTGATGGATTATGAGTTCATGGTTACTAACCAAAGCACTTTAGTTAATTTAGCTGGAAAACTTGTCCTAGCTGGTAGTTTGTTTGAGAAGCAAATAGTTATAGAAAGCAAATTGTGTGGGGAATCAGGACACTTCTTGTTGTTGGTTGACTTAGTAAGTTATATTTTTTTCCTGTGATAAATTTTCACTTCAAGTTTAATTTAGAATACCCAATGACTGTTCCTGGAGGTCTTGCATTACAGTTGTGGAGAAAACATTAATTGTGGGATTGCTGAACATTGTTGTATGCATAGTACCTAGTTTTGGGTATGTTTCAGTGAACATAAGCGTGAGACATATGCGTGATCCCAGGAGGAAGTGCAATAATTAGGTACAGTCGAGCCCGACTATATCGAACCTGTTTATATCAAATTATCCTGTATATTGAACAATTTCTAAACACGGTAAATTTACATTGAGAATATATAGCAAAAGTTACTGCTACATCGAACGAAAATAGCAACGACAGCTGATATATGAAACTCCATGTGCCTCAAAAGTGCCCCAGCAAGTTGGCTTTCCCTCGCGGTGGCGGGGAAAACTGCCGGCGCCACCCTAGAAAAAGTGGTTTAGACCCGGCTGTGCACGGGCGAACACCCCCCTGCAAAAAAATGATCCTGGCCTGCTCGCAGCGCTTACAGCCAATCAGAGGCCGTCGTGCTTTCTCCGAGGCGCGGAGGTGGTACAAGTGAGCGCCATTTTTTATTTATGCTTGTGTGCCTGCTGCTGCTGCCTCTTTTCCTTGAGTCCTCATTCAGCGTGGTCCGTGCTGGTGGTGTTGCCTGTTGGCACTCTGTGAACTTTCTTGGCGCGCTGTCATGGCTTGTGCAAAGAGGCAGAATTTGCCGTTTGCCGCGAAACTCGAAATCATAAATCGAGTCGAGCGCGGTGAGAAGAAGTCCGACGTCGCCGCCGCATACAAGATTCCAAGGAGCACCTTGAGTACTATCCTGAAGAATAAGACAGACATCAGGGCCAAGTCGGACAAAAGGCCAGGTGCCCGTGGCGCCCGACGTGTGCGCACTGCTGTGTACGAATATGCCGAAGCGGCCGTTTACCCGCAAAACCCGAAATCATAAATCGAGTCGAGCGCGGTGAGAAGAAGTCCGACGTCGCCGCCGCATACAAGATTCCAAGGAGCACCTTGAGTACTATCCTGAAGAATAAGACAGACATCAGGGCCAAGTCGGACAAAAGGCCAGGTGCCCGTGGCGCCCAACGTGTGCGCACTGCTGTGTACGAATATGCCGAAGCGGCCGTTTACCCGCAAAACCCGAAATCATAAATCGAGTCGAGCGCGGTGAGAAGAAGTCCGACGTCGCCGCCGCATACAAGATTCCAAGGAGCACCTTGAGTACTATCCTGATGAACAAGGCAGACATCAGGGCCAAGTCGGACAAAAGGCCAGGTGCCTGTGGCGCCCGACGTGTGTGCACTGCTGTGTACGAATATGTCGAAGCGGCCGTTTACAAATGGTTTGTGGACGTTCGGTCGCGAAACATCCAGGTGTCCGGCCCTATGATCGAGCAGAAAGCCAAGGACCTTGCTTTCTTGCTTGGCAGGAACGATTTCCAAAGCAGTTCCGGCTGGCTCCAACAGTTCAAAGAACGGCACGACATCGTTGGCAAAGCTGTTATGGGTGAAAGCAGAGCGGTGGACCTGGACAGCATAGACAAATGGCTCAAGGAAAACTGGCGAGATATCACAGCAAGATAACAAACTCAAGATATCTTCAATGCAGATGAAACCACTCTATTTTGGCAAATGTTGCCAAACAAGACACTTGCGTGTCGGGGCGACAAGACTTGCGGCGGCAAGGCAAACAAAGCCCGTGTGTCCATGCTGTTGGCAGCTAATTTAGACGGATCGAAAAAGCTTCGACCTCTAGTTATCGGGAAAAGCACGGCACTGCGGTGTTTTCGAAATGCGCTGTCGCTTCCAGTTACCTACCGAGCAAACTCAAAAGCGTGGATGATTGGGGAGCTTTTCAGCAGGTGGCTATCGTCGTGGAATGATGATTTGGTAGGCGAAAATCGCAAGGTGTGCCTGCTCGTGGACAATTGTTCATCGCACCACTGCAGTACGACCTTCAGCAACATCGAGCTGCGTTTTTTGCCCCCAAACACTACGTCTGTCCAGCAACCACTGGATCAAGGCATTATACGCGCACTGAAAGCCGGCTATCAGAAGCGCCTGGTGGAGAGGCTGCTGGATAACCTTCGTGTCGGCAGGGAGCTGAAGATCGACTTGCTCGGAGCTCTTTCTATGCTGAGTAGATCGTAGGCAGATGTCACGAAGGAGACAATACAGAACTGCTTTAGGCATGCCGGCTTCCACATGCCTGGCGATGACACCCCAAATTCTGATGACAGCACTAAAGACTGTTTCTGCTGAAGTTTGGAGCGAGCTGGCAGAGTTCCCGGGTGCTATCGACGGATCGACATTAGACGAGTTCGTCAGTGCAGACGATGATGTCGCCATCATTGGCCCGCTACAAGATGAGGACTACATTGCAGACGTCATGCCGACCACGAGCCAAAGCGACTGCAATAAGGAAATTGACGATGGCCCATTGCCTACATCCTCCGAAGAGATTAGTGCACTTGCGTTGGACCGGCGCTATTGCGTGAATATGGAAGGTTGCGGCCTCAGCTGCTCTGACCCGTTGGACAACGTTGAGGCGTGCGTGCTGTCGCAGGCAGCGAAGTCGTTGAAACAGAAGAAAATCCAGGACTGTTTTGTTCCAAAGTAGGGCACGCAAGTAAGCCACCATATTAATAAAGTACTTTTCTTATTGGTATGTGCCTTTGCGTCATCAAATCCTATAGCGGGCCTAAATCGAATTATGCCATATATCGAACTAATAAACGTTTTTTGGCGAGTTCGATATACTCGGGTTCGACTGTATTGTGACCTCAGCTAAAGACCTAGTACAGGGAGATGAGGTTTGCCCTTGTAAAGTATGAGCAAAACGGTTAATGTGATAGGATGTCTGTTGGCTGGTCTCGGTGTACCTTGTATATATCTTTGTGTATGCATAAATGAATATTTAGATGACCAATCATTGTATAGAAGTAATGCCATCGCCAGCATCCTCCTGCATTTTTTCCACTTATTCATGAAGTATGCCACCAGTAGCAAGCACCCATGTATTGCCTTATTTTTCGAAATATGATGAACATGTCCTTCTGTAATGCCCTCATAACACATCAGTGGTACCTTCTATATTTGCTGGCAATATAATGGGCACAGGAGACCATCAGCAGTAGGCATCTTGAAAAACAGTGATGCAAGCTAAAATGAGTACATGTTTCATATAAGTCTGATATTCTCATAAGCACACCGGGATCAGACATCCCTGTTTTGGTACATGTAATGTTGACCGTCGTGAAATCATTTCCACGGAAGCCTACAAAGGGGAAGGAGTATTCATGAGTGGGGAAAGCCATCAGCGACCTGTTTGTAGCACGAGACTTTTTTTTTCCATTAGTGACGGCTGTATCAGGAAGCATCTTTGTAACTTGCATTAAAGCTTCATCTGTTATGGCGTTAACTAAACTATATTGTTGTGCGTACATTTTTGTGTGCATTTAAATGCTTATTGTAGTTGTTTTTCTTAATCTCATTCTAGGCCATTGAGTATGCCTGTGCGTCGACGAGTCGTCGTAAAGAATCTGAGTCCCGAATCGAGCATAGAGATGCTGTCCATTAGCGGCAACACAGCGAACTTTCATTGTTCTTTTTTTCAGGAAAAGGTATACTGTGACTCTTTGTCTATGCTTTGCTATTGTCTTATTCTGCCTTGTGAACCTGGATTTCACGTACTTAACATAAACTGCACCCGTATGCTGGCTAATAATGCAGTCCCAAGACCCTCTTTGTGTTGTATATGGTTTGTCTGTTGTTTTGAAGACCTACCTAATAATTAACTGACTGATTAACTTTTGCTGCTCTCACTATGACACAAAAAAGAAGCCAAGTACCTGTTTGTAGACGAAGCCACAATTGTCATTGTAAGAGATCTTCCTTAAGGTCCTTGAAACGCTTGAAAACCCTTGAAATTGAAACTTATATGTTCAAGGCCGTTAAAGGTCCTGGAATTACGATTGGCCCTTGAATACCTTTGAATTCCATGACTAATACGCCACCTAATAATTCACTGCACTGGCCTGAAAGTTGATTACAGTACTTGTTCCTGTGGATTGGACAACCAGAGATAATGTGTCTTGTCATCTCAACACTTGTCATCCCAACACACTAGTTTCTGCTCATGTTACCTTTACAGATACCACATGTGAACAGTCAAAAGAAAAATGCACAGCATTCTCTTTTATTTCATTACAAGACAACATCGTATCGAACCATATTTCTGCACAAGTCGAGAAATTTCCTGCTTGTGACATGTAGTGGCTTTAGTTTTTAATTAAAATAAGTGCCTCTCAGTTGTCATGCTTTTGTGTGTGTGTGATTTGTTACACCTGAGGAGTAATTTTCGTGACTGCAGAAATACATGTTGGTACCCCTATAACTGTACTAGCTTAATATTATAATTAGGTATAAGCTTCATTCCTTGCATTTAAATATTTAACATGGAAAGAGAGTGATGATAGATGTCATCATTACGTTCCGTTTTGGTAACAGGCATAGCAGTTCACTGTGCTAGCAAAGAAAAATATTGCTGTCACCTGCATGAAAATACTTAAAAGAAGTTTGGTATGCCCCAAGTTAAAAAGTACGCTAACTGTGATCATTGATGATTAGGAAATGTAATTAAACTGGTTACACCTACATGTGACCCAGTGAAGTGTGCCGTCCTCTATGTGCACCATGCTTCAGGAGCTTTTGTAACATGCAGCTGGTTATGGGTCAAATAATATCACTGGGGGTAATAAGTGCGCCCTTTTCTTCTTCTTCCTCTCTCTCTCTCTCTCTTTTTTCGACAGAGGATATCACCAGGTGGAAACACAACGTTTGACATTGTATACCTGGGAAGAGAGCGGGGTCTAGTTGAAAATATATTATTTATTCACACATCTTTAGGGTCCTTCAAATATCAGGTGAGGCTTTGTCATTTTTCATCATAACACCAGATGAACAATAGCTGAGCTGTTCCATGGGCATTCCTTAAGGAAGCTTGAAATGTGCGTGAAGTGCAGGGGGTGCTATATTATGTTTGCCCTTAGCCAGCACAGAGCCGCAATACGTGGTATAAACTGTTGCCTAAAAGTACTGTGTGTAGGAGTGGTTGCCAATATTCGCAGCCCTCCCAGTTGTGGACCTAATGCACATTCATTGTTGCCAAGTGAAGTGATTTTGACAACGGCTGCTTGGTTTGTGCTGGCTTGATGACATTAAATAGTCACTTTTCCACTATAGCTGCCGCTTCCGGTTGATTAGTGTTGTAGGGCCCCCCTAAAGACATGCTTTTGTTTTGTAGTTGCTGCTGTATACACTGATTCTGTACAAGAAGTCCTTAAACGTACATTTTATGAAGTATGGATATTTTCAAATTTGTAGGCATCAATGAGATGTGTTTCAGTGATGTTCAAGTTTAGACCATATTGCATTTATTGCTTGCCAATTCTTCTTATCCCTCCTTCAGGTGTCAGCCATTGGAAAAGAGAATCCGTACAGGCTGCGGCCATTTGTTGGGGTTCGCATGCCTCTAAACAGTAGCTACACACCACTCATCTACATGCACAACCCTCATAGTTCTACCATTCAGGTAATATGAAAAGCCACATCTGAATTTTAACGAGTTTGTAGCCTCACTGCAGTGATTCCTGCTTTCATAATTAAAATTCTGTTCCTGGTGGGCAAGCCTGAAAATGTTGGTTTATTTGTTAGGTTGTCAATACTAAATTTAGGCTAAATTGACCTCAAGTTAGACTTCCTTAGTCCTCATACTCTTCATTAGATTGTTTCAACTTACTTTATTTCATATTTTTTCAGCTAACTGAAATTTACTCAAGTGGTGGAGATTTACATCTTGAAATGCCAGATGGTGAAAACAAGATCTCGAAAGAACTTTGGGTAAGCTTTTTTGTTGGCTGTATCTACCTACCCACCTTGCCTTACCTTGCTTTCCTTTGTACCTTTTGCAATTTCTCTGACCTTTGTTCATTTGCACTGGTTGGAAGGTTAATGTGCACATGTGTTCGTTCAATTTAGACCTATGTTGAAGTACCTCAGGTGCTGAAAATTGATGTCAAGCACCTTGTGCCTATTATTGTGTCTCATAGATCGGGCACTGATTTCTTACATTGCCTTTTATCAACTGTTATCGCGCTTGTACAGATCCTTTCCAGTGAGATTTGTTGCTGGAATTTGTGCAACATTCTCTGAACAGTTAACATGCGTAAGCCTTCTTTCAACACATAGTAGAAGCTGCAGCACTTGTCTTATAACTCGTGCAATAATTTAAAATGAAGGTGCTTTGATTTGCTGGCATATAAACATTGGAAAATTACAGTTGAGGGGAAACTTAGAGATGTTTGCGCACCTGGCAGTACAGATGAGCATATCTGTATGTTATCCCTATTTTCTTAGTGGGACTCATGATGTTGGACCAGTGCTCCCGATAGTATGGGCACGGCTATAAATCTCCCAATGAACTGCTGTGACACCTCCATGAAAAGAAAACAAAGGACAGAGGTTCTAAGGTTAGTTCTAACAGAAGATCATGATTGCTTGGCTATATCATGGAGCACGCTACTCCAAGTGAGATCACCTCCGCCAGATCTGTGATCAGAATGCATGCGTTCCAGCAGGGAAGGGGACACTTAAAGCACAGAAATCTAGGGAGGGGCCACCAGATTACAGGCAATCCAGATGATCCCAGCACTTGGTGCATTTTGTTTTCTTCCAGTATTTTCTCGATCCTCGAATGTTTCGGAGTGCTTCAAAGTCGAAATGGACCTTCTATTCCACTGACCAGTTGTTCCACTATAGGCTGTGACAGATGAAAAGTGCTGGCAGGGACTAGAGCACAACAATATTTCTGAAAAGGTCTTTTTGCCACACACGCTCCACTTTGAGCTGTACAGTACCTCATCGTCCTGCTTATCACCGAACCAAATCCTCGACAAAACCAACCACTTTAGTCCTTTTGGCAGGTGGGCTGGCTGATCATGTCAAATGCCCTTTGGGTACAGCAGCAGCCCTGCACCCACTGTCTGCATCATACAAATCTTCACTGGACTTGGAACTAAAGCCATAACACGTGTGCCTGGAGTGAAATGTGTTTCTGGTCATCCTTGGTGGCCTGCGACTGAAAAGAGCCAACCATGATGGCAAAAAGGGCAGTGCACAAAATACATCACGTGCACTTCCGGTCAAATCTAACGATTTCATCAGAGCAATAATTGTTGCTTCACAGTGCAATCTGGAATCCATGGCTGTTTCCCATCTACCATTGGAATATGATTGTTCCATGCAGAGCGGAAAAACTTTATCTAAATCTGCCATTGGAATTCAGCATAAAAATTTTTCCAGCCTTGAGAAACTTCAGTGGCTTGTTACGGGACCCTCCCCTCTGTAAAGGAAGGGGAGGCTGCCATGTTTGTGCGTGGCCTTCGTTATCTATGATTTAGTGTTATTCTTATCTCGACAAGGAGCTCGCAATAACATGTCACAATGCAGTGCACGCCAATTTAGCTTAGCTTTAACTGTAATGTGGTCCAACGTGCTAAGTGTGAAAGAGTGACTAGCCTTCACAGGTACCTTTTGCCCTGTGGGTGTGCTTAATCAGAGATGCGGTATACACAATTACAAGTGCTAATATGATCGCCAGTGCCTCAAAGCTTTACTGGTAAATTACTCAGAGCTGTGTGTATCGTTACTGCGGTCCTGAGAGACCAATAATAATGGGCATGAATTTTCTGCACGTAAGCATAGGTGGCCCGCCAGTCAACTCTTAGAGATAATGTACTAGGCCTGAGTGAGGGCATTACACGGAACCGATCCCAAGTGCAAGCAGAGGAGGAAGATGAGGAAGTTTTGTGGGGGTGGGGGGTGCTTGAGTCATGAATGAACAAGAACAAGTTCAAAGAAGTGAGCTGACAGAGGAGCAGTACTTGTGGCTCAGGAAGGTGGCCTATCCTTTCCACTCTTTCACTTTCCTTTCCCTCCCTCCCGCAATGCTGAGCCATGCCTTCCACTTCCCTGCCATTAAAGGCTACAGTGAATAGCATCTTTTCTGCACCTCACCCATATCTTTCTGTCGTGCGAGCCACCAACAGCTGTGTGGATAGGGGGAGGCACGTTGATTTGACTTTGTTGACCTCATGTAGCAGTTGCTATAAGACGTGCATGCTATGGATGTGCATTTGTGCATACTGTAGGCTTGTAATACTTTAGAAAGACAGTGTGCAGCTTGTACACAGGTGTGCCCCTTAAATGTGATCATGTGGTAATCTTACTTCCAGCACACCACCCATATAGCCTAGAAAAGTACACCGCAAGAGCACAGCACATGGGGACGTGCTGTCTTACAACAGAATCTAAGTGTCCACACTCACTTTTGTAGAGAGATATGGAAGGAGCACTGGTACACCCACCACTTTTCTTAAGATGTCTCGGAGCATTAGGTTATGTTTGTGATAGTGAGAAGCAGGCAAGCGCCAGCTCATGAGGCACTTAAAAATGCTTTCCGTTTTGCCACTGCAGCATCGGTGTCAAGCCCGTGTCTTCCATGTAAACTGCTCGGATTTATGAGTTTAGGTTCTGTACTGTTTCAACAGTTGGAGCAGGCTAAAGGAGTTTAATTAGCCAGTCTAGTCTGTTACCGTTGTGCACATGATGTGTTAGGCACATCAGTGCATCCCTGTAAGTTTTGCTGCACCATTTGTCACTCGGGAAATGAAAGGCATTAGTAAAAGCATGATCTTCCATGTCTCCTGCCAGGCTTTCTTAGCATGGATTGCTGAAAAAATTAAGCATTTGCTCATTGTATTCTTTTGTTTTGCTGCTACAGGAGATTCCTCCATACAAGACTAAACCGGTGATGAAAGCAAACTTTGTGTCCCGTATCGAGAAAAACCACACAGCATTCATCCGCATAAAGCTCAACAGCACCGCACGAGTAGACCTTATTCTGCCTGTGGAAGTGGAGGTTGTCTCGTGTGAGTTCACAAAAGTCATACTTGTGCTTTCTCAGCTGCAATTTTCAAGTTTGAGTAGCTGAGTGAATTTTCGTGTCATTGTTGACATGTGTATAAAAGACATTCGTTGGCTGTTAATCACTCAAGCTCTTCAGTTTTCGCACTTCTGGCAGCCTGCTGGCAGCTAGACGACAGCCGGCTGGTTCCTGTTCTGACAAGAAGTCGCGTGTTGTGATTACCTGAGACAACTCAAAGCTGCCTGAAGATTGAAAAATATAGTGCTGGGCCGGCTTACATAAATGTACACCAACATGGCGCAGGCTGAAACATTGCGCCATGCCATCCAGTCAGCCCCTTCTGTTTGGCCCACTTGAATATATGTGGCTGTGTTTACCTAAGAGATGATGCGATATTCTTGAGGGACTGTATTTGGCTGTAGGGTCACATATGTTCCCAAGGTCTCATATGGATCAGTGCTGAGCCTTTGTTGCATTGTTGCGTTGGGAGAAATAAAGCTGCTAGGTGCAGTACAGTTAAACCCACTTATAACAATATGTGCTATAACGATGGTGCAGCAATAACTTTTGTATGTTTTCTACTGGTGTACCTGCCCTCTCACAATTATGTTCATGCCCTATTGTTGGTTATAACAATGAAGCCTGGCTGCTGGGTATACCCTGTGTTTGTGCCAAGAGGTAATGGAATGTGAAATCCTTGAAAAGAAAACAAACTCTGGCCACTGCACACTTGCTGCTTGCTTCTATAAAAGGCTGCCCTGCTGTATACAATAGAAACCAGCTCCTAAACATGAGGCCCACCCTTAAAAATGAAAGTTCTAACAAAGGACACTGGTTCCAAAGCTGGTTTTGAGAAACTTCAATTAACTTTCCCAGAAAATTCTCAGTGCTATTTCCTATGTCTACTGAAGTACAGGGTAGGGATTAAAATAGCACTGCTGCAGGGAGGGGTGGATAGGAATTGTGTGCAGCTTAACGTTGGTTGAGGGACATTTTTGGGTATTGTTGCACTCATTGTCATGCTGGGAAGCATACAGAGCTTGGTAAAGGGCTTTTAACCGTTCTCCCCCCACTCACACATACACAACCAGCCCTGGGGTCCCCTCATTTAGGTTTTTTCATGCAACCCTTTTACAATTATCAGTTATAACAATGTAATTTCCTGGGCCGTTCAATATTGTTACAAGTGGGTTGAACTGTAGTGGTGTGAAGTAAGCTGCCACGTTGCTAAGGTGGATTAGGCTTAGCAAGCTCACTCTTACGCAGCGCAAAAATCGCTGGCCAACATGTCCGATACCTTGATGCAAGGAGTCACGAACATGATTGTGTTTCTGAAAGCGACATTTCGAGAGATCACTTTGCCTACTGGCAGCGATTAGTCCGCATTCTTTCTTCATTTGGCAGTCGAAGCAGAAATAATCAGCATACTATGTGCGTTTTTGTAGAAGAGAAAGTCCTGTATTGCACATCTTCAACTTGTTTCGGCTGATGTCGCCTGTTTGCCAGTCAGTGAATTGGTACCTTTAGCTGAACAAGGGAGCTACCTGCCTTAGTTCAACTAAAGGTATCAACTTTCTCTGATGTAGCGCTCTTGTTCGAGCTAGTTTGTTTTGGCAGGTGTACGGCATGATATAAACACTAGAGCATTAAGAAAAAAAGACTCATCCCAGTTAAGAAACAAACATTTCTCCTCGTCTCTTACACACTTTGCATGTGCTAGCACATAGACGTGTGCACCAGAGACATACAAAAGACATACAAACAGCAGAGCTGCACCTTTATTATTCATTAAGCACATATATTTATCAACATAGAAAACTTAGTTAAAACACATCGGTTTGAATCACACCCTCAAACATCTGACAGAGTTAAATGTACCTGCAACATGCTGTCTTCTTTGCAAGCTGCACAAGCATGAGATAATGCCACATAAATGCTCAAAAGGGGGCGGGGGCACCAGCATAGCAAGGTAAACACGAAGGCGTACTGCAATGTGTGCATACGGATGTCCTCAACTTTTGCGACACGAAGCATGTGCAAGGCAGGGGTTCGCAGTGCTCAACTCACGGAAAGAAGTTCACATAGCAAGAAATAAAAGGAAAAGCAATAAATGAAAGCTCCAACTGTTCTTCGCTTCATGTAATCACACCATGTTGCATGACGGAACGAGCAGCATCAGACGTAATAACGACAGAAGCTTGAAGGAGAAGTCTGTAAGTGCCCGTGCTGCTGTCACATTTCAGCGTCTGCTAGCCAGAGAGCTTCCAGAGAGCTGTCTGGACGATTTTGTTCTGGCTGGTTCTGGTGACCCGCAGGTCAGGTCACCAGAAGCAGCTTGCCAGAGAGAAACAAACACCGACTGGAAGCGCACCCGGTGGGTGAAGCAACCCGAGAAAAATGAATGCACTCTAGCTAGCTCTGCCGGCCCACAGGCAGCCAGAAGTGCAAAATTGAAGAGCCTGACTAAGTGTCGCCTAAGAGAGCTCACCTAGTGCTTCGTGGATTCCTCTTTCTTTTATTATTGTCTTTCTTGCATGTAGTAGTGTTAAACCTCTCATGTGTGCAGTACCTGGCATCTTCTCCCCTACGGAGACGCTGGATTTTGGAGTCATGCACAGCCAGGATGAACCGAGGACTCTGCCTTTGAACCTCTTAAACTCTGGCCCCAAACAGCTTTACATCAGTGTGAGTAGCTGCGCCTTTATCTCTGCTAAACTTCTTGCTTGTAGTCTGTGTTGACGGCCATAGTTTCTCCCACCATAAACTCGGCCTAATGCAGTTTATACCTAGACATTTAGCACAGATGTAATGCCCTTGTCAGATGTTTGTTTCATGTGTGAAATGTTTTGTATATGTGTACGTCTGGTCTTTTTCTTTCTTAATAACGGCTTAGGACATTGTAAAGACATTTTAATAGTGAAGGAATAGCAGGAGTACTTTTTGTCTTAAGAAAGGCTTCCCTTGGTGGTTTGCATGCATCAGAGAGCATGATTGGTTGTCTGCTTGACAGAATGTCATTGTCACCCCGGTGAACGAGGCAGTTGAGGTCAAGTTTACGCCAACCAAGGTGCCCCCTGACACTGTTCGGTCCACACAAGTTGCAACAGTGACCTACATTCGTGAGCAGCCTTTCATGTTCATCCTCTTATTCTGTCAATGCAACAATGCAACAGCAGTGTAGCATTTCTTTGTAGGCCACAGCATGCACAGCCATTCAAAGCCAACAAAGTCACAGCCTTTCTGTGTACATGTTTGTACGTATTTGTCAGTTTGTGTTGGTCATGTACGAGTTGACTTTTTGCTGCAGGCTAAGTGAAAGGGAATAAAATGTCCTTGTGTTGGAGGGTTTCAAGCAATGAAGAATTCCTGCTTTTACTTTCTGCAGCCAAGCACTGTTCTTGATTAGTCTTCGTTAAAGGGAGACTAAAGTGAACGACAATATTTCTTGTATTGGTAAATTAGTACCTTCTCAGTACCAAAAAAAGAAAAAACAAAAAAAAGAAGAAACGCACTCTTGTGAGAATAAAATGCACAAGGAAAAATACAGGTGGTGATGCCACTCTAAGGCTCCGAAACCAGTATGGATGACATCGCAGATCTTTTGACAGTGCCTGCTAAGGCCTACATAATTATTTGTTGGTAAAAGAAGTATACATTATGTTTCAAAGAAGCAGGAGACTCTACGCAGTGTCTTCCAGAAAGTTCGATATAGTGTATTTGGTGAGGATCTGAAAAAAAAAAGTAATGGGCGTTCTGATAGTTTCACTACAGAATTCAGAAATGAAACGTTGACACTCGTTTGTTACATGAAAGTGTTTTATGCTGTTTCCACCAAGACCTCACGCACGTCGTTCCCACGATGGCATCTCTCCATGTCCCTCAGTGAGCTTGTTCACCTTTGCGTGTGCACATCTGGGGCAGTGCGACCATCTAGGAGCGAAGTTGTAGCTGCAGCATAGCACTAATGAGCACCTGGTCATTGCTTCGATAGCCACAATGCAGTGGTGGCGGCGAAGGCTCACGGTCATTGCATTTATCGGGAGAGATTTGCCTGAAGCATGTTCTAGCCTGCTATTATGCATTGAAGGAAAGGGAATGGTTGTAGAGAGCGAGAGATTGTTGATAGTGATAAAGGTAGTGGTGGGAAACATGAATGGCCAAAGACTCTTCAATGTCTAGAGAATGAAGGAAGGATCAAATTGAGTATGGTAAATATTTGCAGAGTGAATATCAGTGCGATATCAGTGCACGTTAAAGAACCCCAGGTGGTCAAAATTTCCGGAGCCCTCCACTACGGCGTCTCTCATAATCAGAGCTGGTTTTGGGACGTTAAACACCACATAATAACAACAACAGAGTGAAGCTGATACAGGTGTACCAAACAGTTGATAATTTTCCATATCGTCAGTTGTGTTCCTCAGTGTAGCGGACAGGTTTGGCAAAGGGAAAGCAACTCAGAGAACTGACTAGCTTTCTTATGCCTCTCTGCCTCTCCAGCCTCAAAAGTTAAGCACCTGAAACAATGCTCAGGCAGGATTGTGGTGAAGTCCAAAAACAACCAGTATAAGTTGACAATACCATTCCAGGTATATTTTATGAATGGGTAAGTTGTGCCTTTTCTCGCATTAGTCGCTTCACAGCCGTTACTTAAGCTAGAAAAAGTTGTTCTTGCATAGAGTGCAACATCTTGTGCTGTTTTCTTTAAGGCTGTACCTTTGTCAGTGTTTTTAGTAGGGGTGTGTGAATAGTGAATCTTAGAAATGAATCGAGTATGAATCTATATGCACTATTCGATTTGAGTACCAAATCTAATAGAATGCTATTTGATGTTATTCGAAATTTTTAGATATTTGCATACCCCTAGTTTGTAGCACCATCCCCGTCTTACTCATAACAACCAACTAGACAACACTTTCACGCTAACTTAGGTAGAATCTCTGTCTCTTGAAAAACGCAAGACATGTAGATTTGACAAAGCTGGTTATCTAAAGTCTACCTCAGTTATTATCATCTGAATGACTTGCATTAGGATTTTGTCAATTAGTCTGTTTCTTTGCATGCTACTGAACTGAACAAGAGTGGTACTTACCATATAAAAGTAATAGTGATTCTTCATGTTTCGCCTGCCATCTAGGGATATCCTGCGTTCATTTCTATGTGATCTGTAGTTTGTTTACTGTTGTGATAGCCACTGCTCTGTGAGCTGAGATCGTCACTTTGATACTATAAAATTGTGTTTCTTGCATTCTCTTTGTGAAGAGTTTGAACATTGAGACAGGAAGCACAAAGCCGACTTATGCCATGCCAGAGATGCAGGTTACATTAACATAAGTTGCAGTCGTTGCAAGAAGTATTTGAAGCAAGCCTATTTCTTTTTAATTGGTATTTCAAATTTAACACTTTATAATGTGCTTTCAATGCCAGCAACTTAATTTGCTAAGAGGTATTACGCAGCCTATTTTAGGAGCAGCTACCGTGGGCTCGTAGTCCTATTGCTTGCCATGATGTCAGTAGGCATTTAATCTGGAATCCTATTCCTGAGCACAGTGGGATTTTTCGTTTCCAACCCTTGGCTGAGGTCAGTCACATTCAAATAATGCACATTATGTAGCCTAGTGTGGATAACAAGTGATACAGTAACAGCCGACCATCTGACAGAATGAGCAAGATGTACCTAGTGAAAGCATGCTGCTTCAAAAATTGACCCTTTGATTAGCTTCATTTGTTGGCGTCTTGTGTTTTCCATACCCATCATTAAGAAAAGTAGTCGGTTATGCGCGTCTGCACACGTTTGTTCCTGCATGAGTCAATGAATATGCTTGAAGCATGCTAACGAGTTCTAAACCAGCATCTGCATTTGCTGGAAAGAGAAGTAGCACGTGGCTAAGTCCAGCGCCGACGCTACTTCACTTGCATTTGGTGGAGTCGATGGGCAGGGGGTACTTCGTCGCTGGCATCAGAGTCCTCGCCACTGGGAGTAAAGGGTCCCCTGAAGCCCTCTGTCAAGGGCACGTGGCTTGTAGGATTTTGGCGTCGGTGACGACACCACAGACGTCTACACCCGCGTCCACATTCACGTAGCCCTCAAAGGCCATGCCGTTCGGAAGAACAACTGCTGCCCCTTTCGGACACGCAGTTATCGTCATCGTCCGACGAAGTCTGCACATCACTGTGAGCAAAGTATGGTAGTACAACACAATTGTGATTAACACGACCGCTTCGTTTCCCTGGCAGTTTCAAGTACTCATCTTTATTAATTTTTAGTTGTCCATGAAGTATCCTAAAAAAAACTTTTGGCTGAATGTCTGAAATTTCTTTGCACTCTTCTCCGCCTCCAGGCAATTACCTTAAATTTTCCAGATCTTTATCTAGGAGGAGCGACCATGTCCTTAATATTGCAAACTTCTTCACCCACGCTGACGTGTTCAAGTAGAGTTTTTTCCCTTCAACAATCATTAATGTTCATCTTGTTGTTTCCTTATTCCCACCTCTTGGATTAGACTCATTGGGGCTGTAGTATCTATAAATAAATAAATAAATAAATAAATATGCCCAAAATTAATTTGTTATGACAGTAGAACCACGCATGCACCCTGAGTGATGCAATATTGGTATGCGGAGTATCATAGTAATGATTGTATAGAAGCCTTTCCAAGCACAAGCAAAGTCACTGGCTGATTTACTTCACTTTTGTGTATCTCCCTTTGTTGCACTCGATCATAAAAGCAAAAGCAAGCCTTTGCACGCAGGCACATGGGTGTAGCAATATGAACACAATTTGTGTAAGTTGTGTGCTGCATGGTTACAATGGGACAGATGTGTTGACAGTGATTGCTGTTCTGGGAATACCATGTTGGGGCGGGGGGCTTGTATTAGATTAGAAACTGACCCATTTGTTTTTTCTCTTCATTCCTTCAGGTCGCTAGAGTACAATGTGAATGGCACAGTGTTCTACATAGGGAGAGCAAAGAGTCTTAGCAAGTCGGACGTTAGGCCATTAAATATTTCCAATACTTTCCCAGTGCCAGTTGTCATTCACAGCATTGAACTTCAACCTGAGAGTCAACCTCATTTCACTGTGAGTAAACAGAGCACATGTGAATGATCGACAATTGCAATTGGCTTGAACTGGCTTGAACGTGATTGCAAAGAGGGCTTCCAGCAAAACCTAGTATCCATGACTTCTTGTTGGCGACGTAATTGGGCTGCAAGGTCTTTGCGCCCTTAAAACAGCGAGGCTTGGCCGATTTACCGATCACTAGCAATCGCAACGCTCCGTGCCCGTCGCGTTTGTTCACACCATTACCGTCAGCCTCTCCTTGCTTAGCTTGCCGCCTGCACAATCGTCGCCTAGAAAAGTAATCGTCTTGTTCGGGAGCAGTTTATAATACAGCGCCGTAGAACGACCACAAAAGAACGACCACGAAAGAATATTCTCCGGCTCTCCACTGCCGCGGCTTTTGTCTGCGAATGCTTTTTTTGGCGCAGCCGGGCTGGCCGGGCGGCCAGGCGAGGAGGCTACGCAACACGTGATCGCTCGGTGGGTTGGTTTTTTTTTTTTTTTTTTTTTTTTTGGTTACGGCAGACGCCGCACGGCTCTCTCCTCTGAGAAAACGGAGGAAAGAGTTAGTGGCCATGCCTCGGCAACGCAGATAACAGCGTCTTTCATTCTTTCCTGGATGCTCAAGCAGGGAAGGCCACAACCGGAATCGACTCTCTCCTCAAAGGAGAGAGGCAAAGGGGCCCCCGGTCTCCCCGCGAGTTGTGCTGTCACATCGGCGTCTCCTGCTGTGCGCGTTTTTCTTTTTTTCTTCCCGTGCCAGTGTTCAATGTCCATGATACCTTGACGAATGAAGCGCGAAGGGGAAGGGGGGGGGAGGCTCTACTACGCGTTTTCTCCGCGGCGGGGTCAGAAATACCAGTGGAAATACCCTCGTTGTAGGCGCCGCCACGTGATTCGAGCAATTTTCGGAGCGCGGGATGTTCGAATTAACCGTCGCAGATGCTTGCGCGTTCGAATTACCGGGCGTTTTCGGCCATTGAAATACACATATCTTTGCCGGGACCGCAGCGTCAGTTCGAATAAACCGGAAGTTCGAATTAAGCGTGTTCGAATTAATGAGATTCGACTGTAGTGCAGTTGCTTGCCATGATGTCAGCAGGCATTTAATCTGGAATCCTATTCCTGAGCACAGTGGGATTTTTCATTTCCAACCCATGGCTGAGGTCAGTCACATTCAAATACCGTATTTACTCGATTCTAATGCGCCCTCGATTCTAACGCGCACCCGTTTCCCGCGACAAAAAAAAAGAAAAAAAAAAAAAAAAGGAGACATCGATTGTAACGCGCTCCCATTTTTCGCGATACGGAAAAAAAGGTCCTTGGTAATCAACCTTCTCACATTCATAAAAAAAAAAAATGTCGTGCTCGCGTAATGAACACACTCGCATAATAAACGGGCCGCGAACTTTGAACCCCCGCAGTCCCTCGAACGGCTGCGCTATGGCTTTCCCGCTTCACTCGATCCGCGGTGTCTCGAACACGTTCGGCGCGCCGATTCATAACTCCTGGGGCTTGAATAAAACTGCCACACGTCGCCGGGCGTCGCCGCGTGCAAGCGGCGATAACATCATTTACTCGCAGTGCTGCATTCCTCCGTGCTATCGCAGTTCCCTCACGCCCGCTGCCGCGTACCGCCATGCGTGCCGCGCAGGTTGGCACAGATAAGCCATGGTCGGGACGTGGTCCCCGAGATTGCCGCGATGCAATCTCGGACGTCGTGCAGCGCGCACGACTGAGAGGCTCAGGTGGCTCAGGCTCAGCACAGATATGCGGGAGACATGCCATGATGAGCCAATTTGCGTGCGGTTATGGGAAACATCTCCCCTTACAGCTACCCGCGAACGCTACCGAAAGCTGGTGCGGCTGGGCGTCTCAGAGGTTTATTGGCAACGTAGCGACTTTGGTTGGCCGCAAGACAGCCAAGCCGGCGCGGCGAGTATCATCGGCCTACGCATCATGTGCGTAGTGGCGTCGTTCAGCGCGGGACCGGCGGCGAGATAGACTACTGAACCTATGCGCGCCAAAGACCGCCGCGCCGCTAGTTCGTTTTTTCACCGGTGACTGTTTGACTGCGCTCGAACCGCATAGGAGGCAGTCGTTTTGATGCCGGCGGTATGGTAACGGTGTCGTTCGTTCGCACTCGATTCTAACGCGCATGCGATTTTTGGACCCGTTTTATCGGAAAAAAGGTGCGCGTTAGATTCGAGTAAATATGGTAATGCACATTATGTAGCCTAGTGTGGATAACGAGTGATACAGTAACAGCGGACCATCTGACAGAATGAGCAAGATGTACCTAGTGAAAGCATGCTGCTTCAAAAATTGACCCTTTGATTAGCTTCATTTGTTGGTGTCCTGTGTTTTCTTTTCCGTCATAATAAAGCAGCTGTACCAGTGGCCTGTAGGATTGCCACTTGGCATTCTAATACCTGTCATGCACTCTTACAGTGTAGTTGGCTCGGTGCTTTGTTGGTGACAACATAGCAAAGAGAACAAGCAGTTTTTCACTGCCCTCTGTACAAAATCGTAAATTTCCTACTGTCTGCAGTGTCTTGTAGTCTTGGCTGACACGTTTCCAGGAGCCTGTACTGCAGATGGGCAGTATTTTCTATGTTCAGGAACTGTTTTAGGGCACCATTAATCAACATGGCTGAATGCCTGAAATTTCTTTGCACTCTTCCCGGCCTCCAGACAATTACCTTAAATTTTCAAGACCTTGATCTAGGAGGAGCAACTATGCCCTTAACATTGCAAACTTCTTCACCCGCACTGACATGTTCAAGTAGAGCTGTTTTCCTTCAACAATCATTAATGTTCATCTTGTTGTTTCCTTATTCCCACCTCTTGGATTAGACTCATTGAGGCTGTAGTATGTATGTATGTATAAATAAATAAATAAATAAATAAATATGCCCAAAATTAATTTGTTATGATAGTAGAACCAAGCGTGCACCCTGAGTGATGCAATATTGGGATGCAGAGTATCATAGTAATGATTGTATAGAAGCCTTTCCAAGCGCAAGCGAGGTTCACTGGCTGATTTACTTCACTTTTGTGTATCTCCCTTTGTTGCACTCGATCATAAAAGCAAAAGCAAGCCTTTTCACACAGGCACATAGGCGTAGCAATATGGACACAATTTGTGTAAGTCGTGTGCTGCATGGTTACAACGGGACAGATGTGTTGACAGTGATTGCAGTTCTGGGAATACCATGTTGGGCCGGGGGGCTTGTATTACATCAGAAACTGACCCATTTGTTTTTTCTCTTCATTCCTTCAGGTCGCTAGAGTACAATGTGAATGGCACAGTGTTCTACATAGGGAGAGCAAAGAGTCTTAGCAAGTCGGACGTTAGGCCATTAAATATTTCCAATACTTTCCCAGTGCCAGTTGTCATTCACAGCATTGAACTTCAACCTGAGAGTCAACCTCATTTCACTGTGAGTAAACAGAGCACATGTGAATGATTGACCATTGCACTTGGCCTGAACTGGCTTAACGTGATTGCGAAGAAGGCTTCCAGCAAAACCTTAGCTTTACAAACTTTTCAGGGAAAGCAGTGCTGCTGAAGCTGTGCTCTTGTTTCATCACTTTGCAACTGTATCTTTGATGCATATTGATTGGTTGATAAGACATTGCATAGTTCTCAAGTTCGCTAACATGGTGCCCATACCTTTGCCCCATCTTACAACTGCCATGATGTCACTTCTTGAGAAAAATGAGTACGCTGAGGTGTCATTGCATAAAAATGAGACGTCTCATTTCTTTAATGGGGCACACATTGTACACCATGTATGACACAGGACTGCGCTTCATATTTTGTGAACTTAAAAAAAAATTGTCTTCGGGCTCCAAGCACTTTTCTTAAGCTCAGTTCAGCCAGGGAAGTGGCTGTTTGCCTTGAAAAGTAATATTGCCTTTATACAGATAATGTTTGTATTGTAAGTCATGCCATCTTTGCATTTTGCACATTTTCATGCTCAGCATTGTCTTTACAGGGAGCTGTCAGTAAATATTGCGTGCCTAGTGTATGTGGGAAAAGCGACACTAGTGGGACTGTGAAAAATTGTCAAATTATCTGATTGGTTGAAATATTGCGTAAATAACAAGAAATGCGGAATTTTCCCCAGCATGACATATTTTCATTTGCCAAAGTAGGTTGTAATCTGTTCTTCAGGGCAAACTTGAGCTCTTAAAATGGCTGTAATAGCTGTCAGATGCTCCGTGGCACACGCACCATGTGGGATTTGCTCACAAAGATCCTCCAGCACAGACAACGCTCCTGTGACTTCTTTTACCATGCGTTTTGGTAGTTGGTGCAGTCGGTCACAATCGTCTCCTCAGTTCTGAAGAATTGTTATTGTTCACGTCCTGGATTATTTCCTCCTCAGCCAGCTGCCCCGCAATGGCAACACCATCATCAATGGATATATAATCAGCGACTAGCACAGCACGAGGCAAGATGTCATCGAAACAGATGTCAACTTCTCTGGTTGTGGTTGCATCAGCTGTTTCGATCAGCAGTTTGTCCTTACAATAGGATGGATTTCCAGGCTAGTTGCTCAAGCATCGTGGAAAAAACAGCGCGAACACAGGGACGACGAAAAAAGGAACATACACCACACCACGGAGCGCTGACTGTCAACTGATTTTATTACGGCGAAAACGTACATATATGCATATATATGAGCCTTGTCACAAGCGTTACACACTTGATAAAAAACACAAACACAAAAGAAGATGCGCACAGAACCGCGCAGTAAGAAACCTATCTTGTCTTTCCATAGCACCCATTCGAAGCTAATAAAAAGAGGAATCGCTAAGCTTTGCTTTTTCAACATGCTCAAAAAATCCTGTGTTCATTGTAAAAGTGACAGTTTTCGTGCGCAGGTTACTAGACTGGTAGGGGCAGGTTATCCTCCTCACGTGCTGGCGTCAGTCGCACAAAAGATGAAGGAAATATGCTTGTCTAGGTCTGATGATCGTGTGAGTGTTGATAAAGCCAGACAAGAGAAACTTCGTAGGTGCACTGTACTACCCTGCATTCATAAGTTGTCTCACAACTTGAAGCGAATCGGCTAGCGCGTTAATGTCAGAGTCGTCTTGAGTGCGCCTAATAAGCTCTCCACCTTGTGCAACCGCGTCAGCAAACCCCCCAAACAAGTCTTCTCTTATGGCAAGAAACATACTCCGCCACTTTTGCCTTGCATTGAGCATGTAGTGTACCGTATACCCTTGTCTTGTGGCGAATTTTATGTAGGACAGACAGGTAGATGCCTGAATGACAGGCTTCGTGAACATAACGTCACCAGCACTGTTAGAGGCCACCTTGGCATTCATTGTAAGCATTGTGGTTGTAGTCCCCTGTTTAAAAAATGTGAAATTCTAGCAAAAAGCCCCTCCCAGTTGACGCTGGAAATTATAGAGGCACATATGATCGCTTTGCTGGAAGATAACTGTGTAAGCATCCCCTCTGTTGCTCTCTTAGACAAAGAGATTGCATATCTTTCTGCTGACAGGCCTTAGATCACCGTTCTAGTAATGTGCACACAGCATTTTGTGGTGATGACATTTGCATATTCTTTCGTGCATGTGTTTTTATCATGAGGTGATGACCTTTGCATCTTCTTTTGTGTTTGTGTTTTTTATCAAGTGTGTAACGCTTGTGATGAGGCTCATACATATGCATATGTGTACGTTTTTGCCGTAATAAAATCATTTGACAGTCAGTGCTCTGTGGTGTGGTGTATGTTCCTTTTTTCGTTGTCCCTGTGTTCACGCTGTTTTTTTTTTCATGAAGTCCTTATAAGCCTATGCGGCATTTTCTATTCTTCTTCATTTTCTTTTTTTTTTTTCCAGCTTTACAGTAGACTTGCTCATGGCAGTGCTTTTTTTTTTTTTCATTTTTGTTCACTTCTGGGCAAGCTCACAGGCTGCAATGCTAAGTTGAATTAACCAATGTGCGCTAAAATTTTGCTGAATTAACGAGGGTTCCACTCCACAGACTCGGTAAATAATTGTAGGGACCACACACACAGGTCGAATTAACGAGCTTTCACTATATATATATATATATATATATATATATATATATATATATATATACATATATACACACACACACTCACACACTTTTTTTTTTCAGTGTGTGGGCATTTTGGCTAAAGTTGAGCTGTACAGCTTACACTCGTTTGATAAATTCAGCGGGAATAAAATCTCGTTAATTCCAACGTGTTCCCTGGTCCTGGCAATCATATAAGCATATATGCATTGGCTTATGCAGCGAAACTCTTTAATTGGCTACATTTGGCCACACCCCGATTAACTTTGACGATCCTCGGCGTGTGCCGATCGCCGCAAACTATGTCCCGCGAAAAAGTAATAACGGCTTTCAGCCGAAACGAGGTGGCGCAGTCCGAATCGCCTACATGATCAGTGCGAACCTCCGCGAAGCTTTTCTTTTTTACCAAAATAAAGTTGATTCTCTCTTGCCCCGCCACGGTGGTCTAGTGGTTATGGTACTCGGCTGCTAATCCGACGGTCGCGGGATCGAATCCCGGCCGCGGCGGCTGCATTTCGATGCAGGCGAAATGTTGAGGCCCGTGTACTGTGCGATGTCAGTGCACGTTAAAGAACCCCAGGTGGTCGAAATTTCCGGAGACCTCCACTACAGCGTCTCTCATAATCAGAACTGGTTTTGGGACGTTAAACCCCACAAAACAAACAAAGTTGATTCTCTCTCTCTCTCTCTTCCGGAAACAAAAACGCAATGCCAGTAGTTAAGCTTCGTGCTGATACGCGTTTACCGCCACGTGCGCCACCGCGCTGGTCATGTACCTTCGGGATCGCGTCTCTTGGGGTCATGTGCCTTTGGGTCATGTACCCTAGAATACTGGTGGCAGAAAACTAGAGAGAACGGACAGAAATAATTATAGGGAAAAATAAGGACTTTCTGCCATAAGGGGCACAGAACTGGGCTATGAAGTTACGTTTTTGCTATAGTGTGATCGATTTAATTGATATAGATTTAAAAGGCATGAGGACAACTTAAAGAGAGCGGGGGAAATGTTCTTAATTTTTTTAATATTTTTACGAGCCTGGTGGCGCACATATCACCGCCCCGTTGCAAAGGGGACGCTCATAGCATCCATCCATCCATCCGGGAAAGCGCGCATGCTTTTCCCAAAGCTCAGAACCGACGCTGCCAACCCAAAAAAAACGCGCGTTCGATCCCGGCCGCGGCGGTCGCATTTTTGAAGGAGGCGAAAATGCCAGAGGCGCCCGTATACTGTGCGTAATTGTCAGTGCTTGTTAAAGAACCCCAGGTGGTCGTAATTTCGGGAGCGTTCTAGTACGCGTTTTCAGTTCCTTTCCCCAACCCGGCGTACGCTTAGCCGTGCTCCCGACATGGGCTGCAGAAATTAGCGTCCTTTCCTTAAACTAACCACGTGCGGTCACCATCGTCGAAGAGTTCCTTCGCGGCGGCTGCGACTAACTAGTTCCGTTTTGACGGCGCGTGGGAACTGGCTGATAAGAGTCGAGATCTGCCGCATTGCGTCTACAAAACTGCATGGACGCTGTCAAGTCTGCTAGTTTTGTTGGATTTCGTTTTAACTTTGTACGAGGGCGCACGCTTACTTTCATAAACGGGCCGACGTCCTATGGTCGCATCACTATAGCGGCCGCATTTGCGTCCTCAGCGGATTCGATGATCTGTGGTTTTCTTCTTTTTTTTTTTCTTTTTTCTTTTTTTTTTTTGTAAGCTGTTACCGCTTAGGCCACGCGTGTCTTCAGAGCTGCGTGGACGTTTCCTGCGACCGCACCGCCATCGAAGGCCACCACGTTTACATCGTCCGCCGCCGATGCCGCGTTCAGTAGTTTCGTTTTGATCCGGCGCGATGCGCGCGTGGCTCGATATGGCGGGAGCTGATTACTAACGATCCTGCTGCGGTCCGTATGCTGGAATAACGCTCGCGAACGGTGTATTGACGGCCGGTTTTCCGACGAAAAAAAATGCCTGTCACGGCAGGCCGAAGACGCCGCTAGGGCGTGCAGGATCGTGACGGACGTGTAGGGTGGGTCCTTTCTCTCTCTGCCCCCCGCCCCCCCTTCCCCCCCTTTCCTGTACGGGAGTGGGGTGTTCGTTCCGCGGGTTAAAGTTTGTTCATCGTTATCACCATCACCACCGCTACGCGCGCTGGCTCTGTGGCGGTAACAGTGGAGGCAAGGGACGGTCACGTTTTGTTTGGATTAGGGTACTGAAGTTTCGCGCCTCGCTCGCGATGTAAAACAAAGAAAAGAAAAGAAAATTTGCAATATGACGCGAGTGGCGGCTTTTGCGCTGTTTTTATGCCAGGTAAGAGCTGAATTTATGCACTTATCCAGGAAATAGAAGTCCATAGATGTATGAGACACTGGTTCATTGTTGATGTTCTCGATGATTTCGGGCATCATTTGTGGTCCCATGAAAGCTGAAATAACGAGGTTTTACTATTTAGCCAATTCCACATTTTGAAAGTGTAATTGAAAACTTTTTCGTTTGTTTGTTTGTTTGTTTGCCCAGCATTCAACTTTTCCACAACACTGTTCAGTTTGATCTTTGTAAAGGGTTGGTCATAACTCAAGCTGAGCTGCAATAATGAGAATACTAACAGCCATCAACTGTCACAGTTTTCAAGCATACTTCATGTGTAGATTTCCTGTCCATGTTGAAAGTGTTGCACTGACAGTTTATTTGTCCATTGTAGTGCACAATGGATGGTCAGCTGATCTGTTTCTTTACTCCTGCTCTCAGGTCATTTTTAACTCATCAACAATTCTGCAGCCAAATGAAACAAAACCAGTAGTGTATCTCAAGTTCCACCCACAGAAGACAGCCCTGCAACTGAACGCAACGCTAAGGCTGCACACAAACATATCGCACTTCAACATTCCTCTGACATGCTACAGCGGCAGGCTCACTCTGGTAAGTAGATCTACCATTCCATGTCGTTTATTTGTTTTTCCGCGGGCATTTATTTAGTTTTGTGGTTTTTGAGGGGAGAGAATGCTACCGTATGTTGTGTGGCGGGATATTATGGGAAATAGTGCTAGAGTATGTTGGGCTTCTCCCCTTTTTTTTTTACAAAATACTGCAGGCCATGTGGCCCATGCAGGGGGGGCAGGGTACAACATAAATAGACGTACAAAGCACAATTGAGTATCATAAACGAGTCAAGTAACGAAAAAAAAACATTAGGAAATAGTGAAGTAGTAATTCTGT
This sequence comes from Hyalomma asiaticum, assembly GCA_013339685.2. NCBI lineage: Eukaryota > Metazoa > Arthropoda > Arachnida > Ixodida > Ixodidae > Hyalomma > Hyalomma asiaticum. Next base: position 1,266,020 of record CM023483.1, on the reverse strand, counting down.
ATTGATTCAGTCGAGTCCAGATGATCAAAAGGTATTAGGTTCCATTCTTTTATAGTGCGGGGAAAAAAAGAATATTTAAAGAGTTTAGATCTGGCAACATAAGGGGAGAGTGTGAGGGGATGGGAATGACGGGTTTTCCTAGTCTCAGAAAGGGATATGTATGGACTGGGATCTATAAAAAATTTACGATTTAACAAAGAATGGAGGAACTTCAGTCGGAATATTTTACGCCTCATTTGAAGTGTGTGAAAACCGTTAGAACCGTTGAGAAGGGAATGGAGGGGGAGGGGTGTAGAAACCACAGTGCTCTGGTAACAGATGTGCCTTGGTGCCAGTCCTTACGAGAAATAGCTAATGAAAAGGACTTTTCTTTCTCTTTCTTCAAATTGCAGAGGCTTCACCATGCTGTGAACAATGAGTCCTTTCTTGACTTTGGTACCCTTGGTATTGGGAACAAGCGCAGCATGTTTTTTGTGGTCATCAATGAGAATCCTATTGAGGTGGGTGTTCATGTCTTTTGAAATCTCTCTTGGTAACAGTGCTGTGCCAGTTTTTCTCTCTGGTGGTAGCAGTACTGTTGCATTTTCATTCTGGACTTGCTTGCTTTGTCTAGAGCGCAGTCCATCATCCAAGTCTGAGCTAAGTGCACTGTGTAGTGCTCCAAATGGAGAAGAGCACCCTTTGATTGTGTTAGCTGCTGAGTGTCGCATTGTGCTAATGGTGATGAACACAGCAACCGAGAGGTTGACTAAGGATTCAACTTTTTAATTGGGTGGATTTGTGTCCGTCAGTGCAAGTGACACACGCAGTACAATGAAAGTGCTAAGCACAGTCGGCATGTATCAGAAATCTAATCAGCGGTGAAACACATCAGATCCTCACACACATGTCATTGTACATTCCAATGTAATTGTTGCTGCAGGTTATAGAATTTGCACTGAAACATTTTGGAATCGGCAGTGAGGACATTTGTGAAGCTCCTAATACACAAGAGTGCGCTGACAGTAATCATATTTACAGTGAAAGTTCATTATTCACTACGTCGACAGTCGCATTTTTGTTTCTTTATTCCACTTGCACCCCTTCGCTTTCTTTTTTGCTTTTTTTTCACACTGTTTCTTCTGCTTTCTCTGTGCTTGTGCATATGATCATTTGAAAACAGGCCATATAAAGGCCATGTTTCGGGGACATTAAGCAGGTTGCTAGTTTGCACTCTTCGTCATCATTCTATGCATTTATTGGTGTCATAAATTATACTTAGCTACAGCACCAAGATAAGTGAAGGTGCATCTTGTGCCAAGCAATAACTTTGGGATATTTCTTAGTCGATGAATAATGACCACAGGAAAAAAACATGTGCAAGTACGTGTGTCAATAGCGTCTTAGTCCTTAAAAATGCTATGTCATGTCTTTGAAGACGCTTATTTTTCGACAAAGGTACTACGAACCCCAATTAACTGCAGGTCTAAGCTTGCCTTGTATGATGAGTTATCATTGTAGGGTGTTCCTGTTACAGCTGAACCTTGATATTGCAAACACAGGCATAATGAATTATTGGTTATAACAAAAATAATCAAGAATGGTCTTGTTAGTATTCCCAGCATACATTTGTAACAGATTTTTGGATACACAGAGCCACTTTTTGTGTCAGATGCTACTTTGTTGCAACAAGCTTTAGCTGTAGAGTTGTCAACAGTCGTGATTTGAAGGCTCAGCTTTGGATTCCCGAAAAACAGAAGAGGCTGCTGCAGTTTCTTGCTTTCTGCTTGTTTCAGTGCCTTTTGAAACCAACTTTCAAATTCTTAAAGGGATCACGAACGTTTTCTGAAAATTTTGTACAATGTGTGTATTTAGAATCCTGGCCCTCCACTATATAATATAGCCGCAACATAAGTGTCAGACAGACGCACATTGCAACTCCGGACCGCGTGTGGCACGACGTACGTCGCGCGCAAGAGTATTGGTTACTGCTGACTGGCACAAGACGAGTGGCGTTGACGTAGAACAGTGAACGACGTTTGAAGGACGGTCTACCGAAGCATGCTTCTTGTTGGAAGTCAAGTTAGGAGGCACTGGTTCGCCTTAAATAAACAGTTTTTATAGAACGAGGCCTTGTGTTTGCTTGCAACAATATACATTGTTTCATTGCATTGTCTGGGCCAATTTACAGCTATGAAAACATGATTTCGATTTCCCTGCACGCATTCCCCTCAACTCTGCAGTCACCACCATGGCCTCCGAGATTAGCGTGCCCTCCTAGGCCATGGAAAAACAATCCACACTCCAACCTTGCTTCTTTCGGCAGTACCACATGGCATCCACCTATTTCCTCACTTTCTAGCCTTTCATAAATTATAATATTGGAGCAAATGAAACTTCACAATATGCTTGCTTTTTACATGTGTTCAGATGACGTCACTGAATAGTGACTCTGCCAGCCTGTGGTCATTTTGGGAGTGCAAAAATGCTAGGATTTCAAATGGGCGTTATTAAGTGTAAATTGGATATTGTGCTGAAATATTTTGGAATTAGCAAGTCCCATGCTTATTAATGCAGTGAAAAGTACAACTGGGGAGCTCCATACTCTTTTCATGACCTCTCTAGTACCAATGTCACTTTCAATTGTGATTGGGCCCAATTGGGATCAAATTTGTTGGCTATGATTGCCTCCTTTACTCAGGCTGTGGAAGTGAGCCACTCACAGATTAATCCCAGATGGGCTTAATCGCGTTGAGCCGTGCCCCTTATGACACTGGTATAAGTGTTTTGCCATCACACTGAGCTTCCTGCTTGAAGTTATTGGTGTCCACATGTCCTGTATATAGGGTACATTGTGTTTTACGAAGTGTTGTACACTCTGCATTCTTTTTTTTTATTATTATTCATAATACAACTTTGCAGGTGGTGATCAAACACTGGGGCACAAACATGACGAAGACGTTAGTCGAACTTGCTGCTGAGGCTGAGAACAGCAGCACACTAGTCGGAAACTACAATTTCTCAAGTGTTGTGAGAAAGGTGTGTTGCCATCAAGTTGCTTTCAATTGCAGGCATTGGCTGGGAAGGGCAGTGGGTATTGATGAACTACATATAGGTGTCCTTACTTCAGTGAAACAGCAGATATTACATACATAGATGCAGCTGTCAGCCATTTAAAACAGTGCATTTATATCTGATTGCAATGTAATGGTATATAATGGAATAATGAATATAATGTCTGCTTTAAAATTTTCATACTGATGCATGTGTTGAAACCTTGCTTTAATGAAGTGAAGTTGACTTTTCAGTGGGTATAAGAAACTAAATTTGTCTCAATAATGAATAATTCTCACGCTTTTGGGGCAACAATATCGGTTGCCACTGTGATTGGCAGCGTTTTTGTGTAATAATTCAAAACTCGTGTGCCCCAGCTGCTGCCACATGTGGCTGTGCGTGTACAAGCACTGCGTCACTTTTGTGTCCCTCCCTCCTTTTGCTGTTGCACGCCAACATGCCATGCAGGCCGGTGCGTCCAGGCATGGCCTTCAAGATTGCTGCAGCTAGGCATTGTCAGAGAGTGCCCCTCAAGATTGCTAATATGCAGTTTTGAAGGTCATACCATGCTGCATAGTGTGACACCCACCTGTAGCGAGATATGTGCAGTGGTGAGCCAATCAAGAAATGACTGGTGTTCCTACTTTTGACTAGACACGTCACTGGACCACCCTATACAAGTGCACTTAAGGTGCAGTGTAGCTTACTTGCTGCTGTCAGCTAATTGAAGAGAGCACTTGCATCCACTGGCAGTGTCTACTGCTGAGCTACGAAGGTCGTCATCCCCTCGTCAACTTTATTGGGCATTTACGTATATGTAATCCTGGGAGTGTTAGACAGCGCACTCGTAGCCATGGCGGCAAGCATGGAGCACACTTATTGCCGGGAGGTGTCACGTGGAACGTGATCTTAAGGCGAGATGGCTGCTGCCCAATAAGCCCTTGTATGCTACCTAAAGGCACCAGGTCTGCCGCAACGAGGCCCAAGCTATGAAATAACGAAAGGGAAGGGGTGAAGGGCTCGTTTATTGGTTAGAAGCAACATATGTTGTTTCTTACAAGTAAACGAGCCCCTGACGCCTTCCCTCTTGAAAAATACAGTAGGAAGATCCATGATGACGTCACACTGACATGCAGTACTGGTTTTGGAGCTGCAGACGGAAATTTTAGGAAATTTAACTTTCAACTTTCCTTTCTTCATTTCATGATCAAGTCCTTGATTGTAGTAAAAGTACTGATGACAGTATTTTAAAAAAATACTTTGTCTATCTAGACTGATTTACAGTCCCTTTAATGTTTTGCTAAATCTCCTGTCAACCGAATTGCTCTTCGGAAGTTTCAAGTTGACTAAATATCCATGTATACTGTCGTGATGACTAGTGAATGTTCAAAATGTCACTTTGGTTTCGTCGCTGCTGCTTTGCAGAACAACTCATCCACGTGCATGTTTCTTTTAATTAGGTCACACTGCTGCCCCTGCATTATGCACTGTTTCGAATCAGTGTCACCGCTCCAGAGACTGAAGGGGTTTTCTGGGGTGAAGCGTCCATCGAAACAAACCACGAGGTAAGTTCTACCAACCACTACTGAACACTGTACTACTACTAATCACCCCTGAAATAGCACCTGAACAGAAATAGTGTTGTGTCTTTTCACAAGTTTCTGATTGACTGTAGTGTTTTTTTGCAGATGTGAAACTGCCATAAAGTTTATCAGTGTCCTTCAAACAGTGGCTGTTTTGGCCAGCAGTTTATACTTCATCCCTTTCTTAAAGGGCCACTAAACAGTTCCTACTTTTTTTTAAGCCGACCAAACAAGCGAACTCAATCATAGAGATGCTTGCGGCGACCACATTCTGCGCATATGACAGCGCTGCGCGCCACACAGACACCGTATTTCAAAAAAGAATTAAAAAATTCCTGCGTCTCTTTCCTGCGATTGACCAGCCGTCCTTACATCCTAGGTGTCGTCACATTCTACCGTGAACAACTTTGCGCAGTTGTAGCTCGTTGATTGGTCGAAATCAGGTCTGTTGTCAGATCCTGTGGCCATCCCACCGGCGTGAGCCAGCACCACCTAGAAAAAAAGAAGGCCTCCGCATCACCTCCTCTCCTTGTCAGTTATGTCACGCAAGTCGGATCTGCATTCCTGAAACGCGGCGCGCGTTCTGTAAATATATTTCTCTGTGAAGGAAACGCTAGAGCGGCATTGCATGGAGCATGCAATGAATAAAATGTATTACATGTGTCTTAAGAGACAGTTTTGCTCTTTCTTTTGTTCCGCTAATTGCCAAAGGAGACTAAGCAGCATGCAGTTTGCTTGTCTTAGCGCCGGCCAAAAATCTGCAGGAACAATAAAAGAGGTCATGTTACCATACATGAAAAAAAAATGTCACCAGTCAATTAAAGTTCATTCGCTGATAGATTTGATCAAAATCAAAGTAATCAAAGTTCTGAGAGGATGTTGCTTTCTGTGATGATCTTGACTGCGGTGAACCAGCGGCTTCCCCTTATTTTTGCGTAAGCTATGAGTGCCTTGCTTTGGAACGGAAGCAGATATATTGCTATGTTGCTGTAGCATTAAGGACAGCAGTGATTTTCCGTAACCGCGACGCGCTGAGACACCATGCGACTGCAGCGAACCAAGTCGCGGAGACGCCAACGGTGTCGACTCTGCAGCCCATCCGACCGGCGTGCGGAGGCCTTCTCTTTTTTCTAGGTGGTGTTGCGTGAGTGCAGAAGCAACCGGAACTGCAGCGCAAGCGTCAATGACGTCAATTGCCTACGTCCTGTCACATGTCAGAAGTGGGAGGAGTCTCGACAGCGCGCCGCGCCTACCCACTCCTCGGCAGAGAAGGGTGGGGAGGCCGACCGAGAAAACGAAACAAATTTCGGACCTTGGGGTTGTTTAGGGGCCCTTTAAGACGTGTTTTAATAGTGTTTGCACACCAAGTACATATCAGCTCACTATTCAGTATGATTGTGCATCTAAGTTATATGCTTTCAATTGCTTTGCGCATGCATGTGCGACGTCTGCACGTGATAAAATATCAAAATAAACTTGATTTTTTCAATTAGTATAGCTGTTAGAATATTCGTCATGTCTGATGGCTGATATGAGGTTTTGATACATAGCCACATTTCATTCGATGACAGGTGGCTTTTGTCTGATGCCTAAGTCAATCCATGATTTCCTTCTTTTTCTTTCTTTGTTCTATTTTTTTTTTTCATTTCATGAGCAGGTGTTCATTGAAAATTTATGTGCTTCTAGTTTTCATTGTGAGTGTTTGCCTGCCATTGACACTGCCTCACAGCATCTTCCTTTTGCATGCCAGGTCCTTAAGGTCCCGTTCACGATGAGAACGGCAAAGGGCAGCCTCATGTCAGATCCGATAGTATTTGAGAATGCTTTTCCGGTACGTTGTCACCTTTCCTGCTTATCATATCAGTGGTGTGCTTGAAATTTTTGTAATTTTGATTTTTTTGGTAAAGGGGACAGTCAAGCTGTGAAATGCAGCTTTTTTCCCTTTGCACCAAACCACGCATACAATGTATTTTCATGTACTTTTCACGTGATTGAATCAACTCAAACTCAAGTCTGAGTATTATAAATTGTAAGCGAAGTATGAGCAGGTGCATGTTTGAGTTATTTAAGATATTGCTAGCCCAAGTGTGTTCAAGTTGTAGGAGAACAAAAATACATAATAATGTGCAACTACTGATAAATGCTGCTTTTTCAAACCTGAGAAATATGAGACAAGAAAATGGGAATGTGAAGTGAAATGTGTCTTTACATGAACAAGTGAAATATGCAGGCAGTGAAGGCAAAGGATTGCTAAAGAAGCATCACCAAACAATACTGAATCTAGAACTAACAGTAATGAAAAGTAAGAAGGATATCAAAACTACAGCGGATAAGAGTGAGTGACGCAGTGATGTAAAACATACTAATGTTGGTCCCAGAATATGGAAGAACAAAAAGAAAAATGTGATTTAAATTGCTAGCAAGAACTGATAAAGAAAAATGTACCAGAGTACTAATCATAAGCTTCCACATGCTCATTGTATCGTCACATAGATGTTACGACATCAAAGAGAGCAAAAGAGCTGAACAAAAGAAAAAAGGAATGGATTTAACTGTATTCTTGTGTGTCGTATGAAACACATCCTTGCATTTTTCATTGAAGCACAAGTATTCACAGAACCTTATGCTGACGTGTGAACCAGAAATGATGCCATCATGATGTGTCTTGAATATTTAATCATACATACTATTGTGTAGTGCCTTAGAAGCTTGTTTGAAGTGCTCCATGATACAATAATTGACGATAGTCCACAAAGTTATGTCCTGTGAGGATTATCATTCGTATAAACTTAGAAGAAATTAGAAAGGAAAAAGGGTAAAAACTTAGCCAGGAAATCTTAGGTCAATGCACTGTGTGTGTCCTTTTGATGAAGACTTTTTTGGGTGTGTCCCAAGCATCGGTGCAGTGTCAAGTCGCATCACTCTGCCATTTTCTTCTTCTCAGGGTAAGGTGTCGTCACAGAATCTGTACATCCACAGTACATTTTCACACTCAATGACAGTGACTTCAGTGCAAACAGTTCCTGAAGATTCTAGGTTTTATTTTGAAGTGACTCAGAATGCTTCGCCTGTGCTGCAACCGAGGAGCAAAAACTGGGTAGGTGGTGTCTCTGCTATGCCTACCCTGCAAGTATCACAGGTGCCTAGCTACCACATCTAAGCATAAAGTGTGTTGCATTGATGTTGGGGGCATTACACTTGTCCCTTTTGCATAGAAGGAATTCTTACGCCGCTTTAATTTTTGGTTTGACTTGCAGCTTATATTTTTGTTACTTGATGAGCAATTTATATAAGTGTTCACAAGGTGTGGAAGGTCAGCTCTGGCTCTCATTGGACATTGACATCTCAGATAAACACCATCAGAAAGCTGCAATAGTTTGTTTTTGCAGTGGCACATAGTGCTTGTCAGATTATATTTCGTTCACATCTGTTTCACTTGTTTCATTCTCATTTCTGTTTCGTTTGTCTTCTTAAATGTACACCGCCTTTCTTTCTGCTAAGCTGCTAAGCGGGAGCTTTGCACATCATCACAGCTGCTAAGTGGGAGCTTAGCAGCTGTGATATTGACATTGCATGTCACTGCCATTGCATGTACAACTTACCATGTTAACCGGTTTGTGCAGGCAGGAAAGCTCTATTTCGACCCTAGACGCGAGTGCAAGCAGGAGTGCTACAGTGGTCTACCAACAGCAACAACTGGTGAGTAGATAAGAGCCACTGCGTTTGCTTGCTTGGTAACCATTTCTGACGCCTGTTTGCCTTGTTATGAAAATAAGTATTCGTGGTGCGTTTGACAGGACACTAGTTGGGATTCTGGATAGATTGCCCAACTGCGTGTATTTGTGGTTGGCATGCAAGTTGTGCTCTGCTTCACAGAGGGCCACCAGTGGCTGTCTGGGCTAAACCTGCCCAGTGATGTTGGTGATGCGGACCTGGAGCTCTTTCAAAGCATTCACGCGCGATGGTTGGCCCTACAAGGAAGCAGGCGGCATGTGTACGTATCTTCTTGGCTGTTTTTCTTTTATCGTTATTCTGTGTTGTCTGTCCCAGTCAGGAGACCACCTTTATGCTTGATCCTTAGAAATGAACCCATTGCATGGAACTTTCAACTAGAATCTTGTGCAAAATTAACTACGATAAAAAAATGTTTTATTAAGTGCTGCATAGTCCCTCACATTTCTTCTCTGGGGATTCCATGAATACATGCATTGAATTGTTCCAGTACTCTATTATTTCTAGACAGGGCTCTCCAGCACTGCAGTACATTATGAAATCCCCTTGGCAGTAACAGTCACTTTCATGCTATCTACCTTTTCTGTTTAGTACAACTGTCACTGAGCATTTTGTGGTGTAATATAACACTGTTATGTTTTTGCCTGGAGCTGGTAGTGCTTTCCAAGTTTTCCTAATGAAATCATTTACATGCACTTTTATTTTATACATAGCATGTAGCATGTGTATGTTAGCTTTACAGCAGTGCTTGCACATGAAACAGTTCAGTGTTTATTATTATTATTATTGTTTAGCTACTATTCTTTTTTTAAGCTCAATAGTAACTGAAAAAAGTGTCATTCTTTAAAAAGTGAAGCCATTATTGTGCAGTTTTTAATATGCACATTCCCTTTACATCAGTTTGCATTTCATTGTTCTCCTTTCTTGCTTTCTTGTTTTTCATTTGCAGCCCATACTTCACATGCAGGCTCATTCAAAAATGTGCTACCATAAAATTTGATTGCAGAGTGGGCAGAGTTATGCATTTTGATTATCATATCTGCACTACATGTGAAAAAATAGTGTTTAGGTAACAGTTGTTCTGAGGAATCATTTGAGCATGTCTCTTATTATCGTCCTTGCTGCAACATTCCTCTTACTTCAGGACAGCTTGGACCACCAGGATTGCTGAACATTTTTAAAAGTGCCTTCAGTGTGTGCCTTCATGTTAGCTGTCAATTATCAATCTCATTACTCTGTTTTTCTGGGCAGTGTAATGTAGAAACATGAGATATCCAGAAGAAGCTGCTCTTGACTGCTGAATGGGTTTCGATGCGTGCTTTCCAGTGTCAACGTGACATTAAAAGTGGACACAAGTGAGGCACAAGGTTTCCTCATGGAGGCACAAGTGCTCTTTCACTGGCCAAAGCTCTCATCAAAGAACGTTGTGAAGTTCCCTGTTACACAAGTTGGAAACCTCACAGTAAGTACCGGAGTGCTTGTCGTGCTCCTGCCATTTCAGCACAGGTTCTTGCGAATGACGAGATTCCTACCACAATTTTACAACAGGGAAATACGGCTGAACTCACGCTTGTAAATCTGGCATCACACCAGTAAATCCAAGGCCTCTTGCAGCCTGCTAATTTATGTGACCTTCCCAGGCTGTGTTACAGGAGACTAACTGGCCTTGTATTGACACTGAAAAATGTGGAGGAGAGAAAGTAGATGTTGGAATTTTGCCCGCTATGTTGGAGAATTTTGGTAATGATTGTCGATGTCTGCTATGTTGAAAACACTGTGAAGTCCCACATGCATGTGATAACCTATAACAGCAACACATCCTAAAAGAAAGTGCAAGCTTGCCTGCTATGTTGCAGCAATATGTTGCTTGTATTTAACAGGTGAGGCAGCTGACACTGGAGAATCCATCGAGCCTTCCTGTGCTGGTTCAGGTGTTGCCACTATTCTTGTACCCTGACCTGGATGCAGCCCTCGCCATGGCTACCCATTCGACAAGCATGATGAACCTTTCAGCAGCATTGAAGGTTGAGCCCCATGTGTTCACTTTGCAGGACCTGGAGGAGTACAATGTGAGCATAACCCGGACCAGTTAATGGACAACTGTGGAAATGTATATTTTCATGCATGCTCCTTATTATGGAAGAAGCTGCTGTGCAGATAAAAGGAATAGTCCGTGTTAAACATGTGAAAGTGCATTGTTTGTGAATTGCATTGTTTACATGTGGCATGGGTCAAGGTTCATGCCTTCATTATCGTTACTTTTTCTTTATTGCAGGTGCGTTGTTTGTCTAGCGGCAAAGATAAATATGCATCATTGTAACACTTTCTAGGTAGAGCTGGAAGTTTCTTGATACGCGGGTACTAGAACATGGCTGGCTGCTAGGCATGATGAGGGCATTTTTCGTTTCTCCTGCTGTTTTCTATGCCGGCATTTTAGTTGTTTACTCTCTCGGTTCTTGTTGCTTTTGTGCAGCCAAGCCCTGACAATGTGTTCCTGGCCTATGGCAAAGGCCTCGAGGAATACTTCCACGTTCAGACTCACAGGAAGTCTCTGGCCTTCCAACTGACGCCCGGCATGAGAGTGCGCATGAAGGTTGGCTTCTCGCCCAAGGATGACCAGCCTGCTGCCTCCCTGTTGCTCATTCGGTATGTCTGTTGGTCCTGTCATGGGGCATTTACTGTGCATTTCAGTGGATTTTATAGACCTGTTGCTTAGATCTGGCCCCTTCAATAAGAAGGTAGGAGAGAGAATTTCACTGCAAAAAAAGGATATTTGACTGCTTAGTGGAGACTGTACTTTACCCTTTAACTTGTGATATTAATGCTACCATAAAAACCAGAAGGTAGGTCACGTTTCCTTTTTTTTAATTGTTTCGGCGAGTTAGGGGCCTCTATCTCATACACCAGCCATTGGCAGAAAAACTACTGGAGTTTAGCAAGCATGGGTGACTGAAGCCTTAGTTGTTTAACCACCTTAGTTGCTTTCCCATTAGTGCTTCCCTTAGTGCATAGTTACCAAAGCAACGACGCTAGTTGCTTTCACCATCACCTACGTTACCCAGTTCCATGACCTGGAGTGATAAGAACTACCTATAGGCGTGATCACACCTCACTGCCTGATGGATTTCATAGTTACTAGTGGCAGCACTGCAATCCGCCTTTTGCATGGTCCGAGTGCGCATGCGCCGAATCCGGCGCAAGCGACCCGTACGGCATCGTAGCAGACGACGCAAGCGGCGCGCAGTGCGGAACGGTGTACCCGTTACCGAAAGTAATGATACTCGGCGCCAGCTGGGCCGGTACGCCATACAGACACACATTTTTGGTAACATGAACTTCTCTCACATCATCGTACTGTGCAGGCAGGCAAATGCCGCGTATCTGACGCTGCCTTAGCCGCGGAGAACGCGCGCCGAACACATCAGAGCTTGTATTTCAGTGAAACCGTTGCTCCGTACTCCCGTCGCCAAACAGTCTTTTTTTTGTAATAACGACACGGATAAGGAAAAAGCCGACATCCGGCAATGCGCATGGTCATTCGGATCATCACAATAACGAAAAATCTTACCCTGCAAGATAGAGATAGGTGTTATTCCAGCACGTTGCCTCTCGTATCGGATGATGGAGGACGAATACTTAACATAAGTCCGTGAGTTGACGTGGGGTTCAACTAATTAAACATTGGATCGCACGCACACACATCATCCCCGAGTATTCCTCGTTCGTTGCTGCCATGAATTCCTTCAGTTGCGCTCTTAGCGTTTTCAGTGATCCGTGGCCTGGTTGTACATCCGTTCGTGACTCCAGTCAGGTATGCTGGTGCTCCGTGGCTTGAACAAACGCTACTGGCAGCAAACCTTACGCGGATTGAGATCTAGCTATCTCTCTGTAGGCTTTATCGGAGAGAAACTTCGGAGAGTTGAAAAAGGCATGATACGTCCGTTCACTTTCAGCGCACCAGGACGACTGCTTTATTTTCGAAGGGAGAAAGGGAGAAACGGAAAGGGGACGTATAGAAAAACAACAAATAACAAAACACAAAATCCAGCAAAAGCGATCCTCGCGTTTCTTGTGCAGGCAGCGTGAGCTTGGGCGCAGCAGTGCAAACTTGCTTTTGACGGGATTGACCCCTCTGTGGTACCGCATGCACGCCCTACAGGTGTCTATCCCGGGTGCTTTCGTGCTGCGTTCCCACACTCGGTGTGGGCTATGTCGTTGAACTAAGAGCATGCCGCGTTTCTTATTTTTTTTAGTGTAACTTTCAAAGATTTAGAGAGTTTGTGGTAGCGCACAAGTGTGACCGAGTGACCACCGGCCTGTCGAGGGTCACTGACTTGACGTGTACAGTTTCTAGCTGGACTTACTCCGGCGTGTCTATAGCATAAGACTGGAACGACTGGTGTTGCCTGCTCCGTGCATGTTTGTGTGTGCATGCATGTGTAACATACACACTGCAAACATTTTGGGCAGGACAGTTGATGCCCTATCTCTCTGGCTACACATGTGGTAATGTGTTAGCACAACACACTGTATCATAAAATGAGGCTTATAGCACACAAGCCCCGCCACGGTGGTGTAGTGGTTATGGCAAGCGGCTGCTGATCCGAAGGTCATGGGATCGAATCCCGGCCGCCGCGGCTGCATTTCGATGGAGGCGAAATGTTGAGGCTCGTGTGCTGGTGCAATGTCAGTGCACGTTAAAGAACCCCAGGTGGTCGAAATTTCCGGAGACCTCCACTACGGCGTCTCTCATAATCAGAGCTGGTTTTGGGATGTTAAACCCCACAAATCAAATCATTATAGCACACGAAAGGGCAAGGACAAATAAATACATGGCACAAAAACACGCGTTAACTTGCAACAATGTTTATTTCCAGCCATTCATGCTCGAAAAAGTGTACATGTGTGTGGCCACCTGTCTGCACATGCTGAAAGCTTGTACTACTTAAGTTTACTGGGAAAAAAATGCCTGGGAGTCTTTAGCTATTGCTCAAGAGACTTAAAAGCAAAAGCCAAGACCTTTGGTGGTGGAACCCGAGACCTGGGCCTTTGACCGTGGAGCCCTTGACAGGCAAACATCACGTGAATGGAACTACACATAAGCTGCAGAGGTTGGCATTCAGTCACCTGTGGCTCAAACACGCGTATCCAATGTGCATATGAACTGCACATGAACCACACATGTACCACAGTGAGGATATAAGACGCACAGTTTTGAACCCAGCTCATTTAGAAAGGTGCCACCGATGCCTGACTCAACACATGGTAGGCCAGCCACATGGTGTTCTTGGCCACGGCTCTGGTGGAAACATTGCTGCTTAAGGACTTACATACTCTAGCTTTTTATTCCTTGTATCATATTTTTTGGGCCACATTTTTTTTTCTCGTTATGTTCCTGCACACTCTTGCTTGTGCATTATTTTTCTGCCACCATTTTGTCAAGGTTGCCTTCACACGAGACATATGAGACTGTCACCTTAAAAATGCACATGTCTTCTGCAGTAAAAAAAATTCATATATATGCATATGGCCCTGATTTTTGCAAGCCTTCACTGAAATGCGTGTTGTTTGATACAGGAACAATCTGACAGTGATGAGTGCAGTGATGCTAAAAGGCCAAGGTGGTTATGGCCAGCTGCGACTTGGCAACAAGGTTCCAGGCGCAAGCGATGCTGCACTGACTTTTGAGCTCTCCGAAAGTCATCTGAAGGACTGTGACGGTAAGCACAATATTGCAATTTGTGCCATAGGTACAGCCGTAGTGTACATGTCAACATCTGCCTCCAGCTGTGTGGGTGCTGTGCACATCATCAGCAGTGTTTAAGGCCTTCACATCTAAGAGTGGAACCAGCTGGGAGGGGAGTTCAGATGTGCTGCTGTGCATGAAGTTGCATGTTTGTCTTCCATTTGTGGCTAATGCATTACAACAGGTATATGCAGTGCAGTCCACTTATAACGATATCGAGAAAAACAAAAAATATGATCATTATAACCAATGATTGCTATATCTGGACTGCCGTTAAAAAAAAAAAACGCCGAACGTACCTTTGTAGCTCCTATCCTGAATTTACCACTTGCACTAAAAAGAATAGATGTTCTAGAAAGCAGGCTGTCTAAAACGTAGCTTTATTTTAAAAAAGCTCCAACGAGAGTGTCAAGCTTTAGGTGCGCCAAAATAGTACAATATTTTCACCTGCTTTCGCGGCAATCGCAGCTTCACGACTGCGGTGCGCAAGGCTTCTAGCTGCTGCGCGAACACTTCCGGCAGTCCTTTCGAATGCATAAAGTCAATCAACGAGTCGATCGACGATAGTGCACTTTTGGTGGACATGGAGGTAGTCGGGTGAATGCTAATTTTCCCTTTCATAAACGTGACTCCACCTTGCGGGTTTCCGCAGAACTCATTTACCATATTTCCACCTTGAAGCCGTGCCGAGAATCCTGCAATATCTGCAATTTTGTGTCAAGTCACACAGCTTCGCGCTTAACCAGCGCCATCTTCAAGGATGTTGTTTATGGCTTGGTAGGAAAGGAAATAAGACGCTAATTTCTGCAGCCCTTAAGGGAGCACGACTATGCGCCGATTCCGTGAGGGGCTACTTGCTTTGGCCACCACTCGCAAAAAAGGAGACTGAGTGAAGGACTAGTGGCATCATCATGCCAACTTGGTTTTCGCCCATTTCTCTCTCTCTCTCTCCCACTCTCCTTTTGGTGTGATTGTAGGCCATGCACGAGGCATGCCGACGTGAAGCGGCTGGCGCCATCTTGTGGCGCGCTGCGAAAAGCTCGCGATGGCACTCGACGCGTGGGTGGTGCGGGCAGGACGCGCAACACGGTAATGGTGGCAGATACGAACTCGCATAGGTTAAACGTTTCGCCTCGTCTCATCATCGTCCGTTTCAGGGGAACTTGGAAACGCAAATGTAACGATTATTCTACACAGAAAACGCTGCCTAGACGGCAAATTTTGATCGTTATATCCGATATGCTGTCAATAACATATCGTTATATATGGTTTTTTCCCTCATAGACTTGATGCATAAAATGACACGCTCAACTCGACCCATCGTTAAACCGATATATCATTATATGTGGTACCGTTATAAGTGGACTGCACTGTAATGCTGAACTCTTTTAGGACTGGCGTTTGGGTGCATAACAAAGAACTGTAGACAGTCATAATTGACTTGAGTCTATTATTATTATTATTATTATTATTATTATTATTATTATTATTATTATTATTATTATTATTATTATTATTTCAGTCATTCTGCTCACTACATTTTCCCATGTAAAAGCCTTCACAATGATGACGATCTGTTTATACCTGACAGTTCAGTGCAATCCTGAAATTGCTGTCAGTCTCATACAATTTTACTCTTTGTGCAGGCACAAGAAGTGGGCGCCTGTCACAACCTAACTTCACTGTACGGCGAGGATTCACAGCACGCAACACCGGTCAACTTCCAGTGTTTGTCCAAGGGTTCTACGTCAGTGGCAAGCCGTGTCAGGGTTATGGCTTCAAAGTGTTAGACTGCCATGGCTTCGAACTGAAGCCAAATGCCACGCGACGCATCGACATTGCGTAAGTTATGCCACGTCATCTGGCCACTTTGCACCATCTACTGCTCATGTTGCCTTACACTAGCATCCTAAAGTAATCCTGTTTAGCATCTTTGTCTGGACATATGGAAATGAAACTATAAACATGGGTGCTTTGAGGAGGGGGGAAAGGAGGAAAGACAGGGAGGTTAGCCAGTGCTGAGACCGGCTGGCTACCCTGTATGGGCACTATGATGCAGCTCAAGAGCACCTACCAATAATGCAACCACTCATGGTGCAGGGCAGGCCGTAATGCAGTATTTTCAGACCCCCATTCACTCTCCCATAATACTCCATGTATATATCCACACTGCTCATTCTGCAGACATGCACATAGCTCAGCCAGGTGGTCTAGCATCATGTTATAAGCACTGGCAAGGATGCGGCAAACAGCTTGAGGAAGGCGCTGCAGAAAGGTTTCTCAAGCTCATTGCTGCTGGTGATGTTGCCTTCACCCAAGAGCTGCTGCATCTCATGCAGCATTTGGTAGTGACGTCTGTCACCAAGTTTGCCGCTGCTGAAAAGTTGTTGCGGGCGAGCGTGTTCTGAAGGTGCGGGGCATGTCAAGATTGTTTCCATGAGATGCCTATGCGGGTTATCACCCTGAGGCTGGGTGAGGACGTCCAAGGAGCCATCGACTGCTCCGGTGATAGTGACATCACTTTGTAGCACTCCATGGTCTGTAGAGTGATCCAATGCATGTGGAATTGCACTCAGAACACTTGGGGATTGTGTGTCCAAAATGGCAAAAGCTTAAAGTCACCTCTTTTTGATATCAGGGAAGAGAGGACTTGAAACAGTTCAATGTTTAGCAGCATTGCTAAGTTTGGTCATGTTCTGTTCATAGGCTGCTGGGTGGGTAGCGCAAAAGAAAAGACGGCCAGCACATAAGCTGCAGAGCTCAACACTGGTGCCTATGCCCTATAGCTCTTTATTTCCTTTGTCTTTAAAGATGATAGTCTTTCTTGGCTACCTAAACATGAAAAACTTAGTTCGTCCATCTGTCTCTCCGTCACTTGATTCAACGAGGACAAAACCAATTTAACTGGGTGGCCAAAACCAACCAAGCTACTAGCATTGGTGCCATAGTGTCACACACGTCAACATTATACAGTGCAGAGGAAACCTCAGGCCTGTTTGAGACAAAATATATGTGCACTATTTGTGATCTGCAGCGTTCACGTTCATTCAATTAAGAATGCACATGGACTGGTTTTTACGTTAGTAAATGAAAAATCAATGCATTAGAAATGGTGTTGAAGAAATGCTACGCATTAAGCAAACTGTAATCAACAGTCCAAACAGATGGCCCGAGAGCAGGGCAAATACGGGAAATTTGAGTTGAATTCAGCAAAATGTATATTGCATCCATCATGGGAGAAGTGAGAGGGGAGGGGAACAGTGCAAGGGGTGGGAGAAAGGAGGGTGTTATGTATCGGGCAGCGGAAGACTAATGTCTTTCAATGTCATGTGCAGGGAAGCAAGCACATACCTGGCCATTTTTTTCCTTGAGCGCCAGGCATCCCCCTGGCATCATAGCGGATGTAGACACTACCTCCATTATGAGAGCATCCCATGAAGACCAGGACAAAAGAGCAACACAGTACCTAGGCGCTACTAACTGAAAAGTTTGTTAAAAACGGCCCCATATGTACATAGAATGAAACAAACATCATTGTCAAACCAAGAGAAGAAACATGATAACAAAGAAGCAGAGGAACAAAAGACTAGACCACGTATGCGTTCCCTGCAACACTCGTGTGAAACCGTTGGTGCACACTTTTTTTTCATGTTCCTCCAAAAGGCTGACCTCAGCTTCTGAGAGTAAAATGGAAGGTTGGCTGACACAACCACTTCCTCATTTCTTAATATGTAAAGCCTTGATAATTTCATAATGAATGTCTACCAACATGCCGAATTGGCAGTCATTCTGAGTACCATCATTAAATACCATCACTTAAGTACCACATCCTTTTGTTCAGTATGTTTCCTTCACTGTTAACAACAATGCCATGGGAAAAAGCCAAGGCAGTGCACTTCTTTCTGTCATCACTAGGCGCTTACAAGTTAGTTTAGGTTAGTGTGTCTCTTCTTACTGGCTGATGACGCATTTGCCATTTACAAATAAAGCACACCTGGTGCACTTTCCATAGAAGCACAACAGGTAGTACAGCAGCACATCTGATCCCGGCTCTACAATTGGTGGTGGATGTTTTTGTCATTTGCCAGCATGCTTGTGCACGGAGGTGTGTGAGTAATGATTCTTGTGGTATCTTCAGGGGTATTTCAATAGAGTTAAGAATCAGGAAACTAAATAAAGGTACATTGCTATTTTTTTCTTTAATACTAAATTAATCTTTGTTATACAGTTAAACCTGCCTATAACAAACCTTCATATATGAGTTCCTTGATATTATAAAGTTTTTCAATTCCCTGTTGCAACTCCACAGAAGAACATGAGCTTGTAACCTTATAATTTCTTGGTGTTTCACGTCCCATAACCAGATGTGATAATGAGAGACACCGTAGTGGAGGGCTCTGAATATTTCGACCACGTGGGGTTCTTCATGGGCTGACACCACACAACACACAGGCCTCAACATTTTGCCTCCATCCAAATGCAACTCAATCCCACAACCTTCAGATCAGCAGCCAAGTGTTGTAGCCACTAGACCACCGTGGTGGGTCATGTATTTGTAACAACTGTGTAACATTGTGGTAGTGAGAGACACCTTTGATATAACAAATTCCCCCTCCCAACCACGTAGTAATCTCACCTTAAATTTTTAATTTTAGCACGAGCAGCTGCTGCATCTATTCCTGCAGTTACCTCATCGACAACTTTATCAAATTTTAAGGCCAATACTGCAAATAACGAGAACCTCTTTATAACAAGAATTGTTGAGCACTTGTCAATCTTGTTACATCCAGTTTTAAGGGTATGAAGGCACAACATGCAGGTCTTTATAGATGAATACTGATACAAAATTTGAAGGTGAGATAACTTGAAAGGTATACTTGTGTGGACACACATACATGATCTACAAGATTTCAACAGCAAATACAGCATAGAACATTTTTAAAAAATAATTTTAAAGTGTGAGGCGCATCCAAGCTGGAAATGCAGGACCTAGCAAAATTGACGTCTAACAGGATTTTTCGTAAATGAGCAACAACCATCCACGACTAGTTTGTGTTGGCCGCTGCTTCTGTTGCAGCCATGCTGCCGTGCTGTTCGCTCTCCCTGCCAGAGAATTTTGTTCTTGGGGCTCCCAAGCACTAGGGGGCCTCATTTTCCTGCATTATTTTGTTGTCTCGTTACCTTCTACTGTTTTCCAGAAAGTGCAGCACTGTGTCGGGGGTACAGGTTAATGTGCAAGCATGAACAGGCGTGGCATTCCCATGCACACTTTTCTGAGCGTGTCTCGCCTATCACCGTTTTGTTAAAGCTGCTAAGTTTTGTGGAGTCATGTGTTTAATAAAAATCCAACCTTTTTCTAAAAGCACTCCCTGAAACTGAAACTGGCTACCATAAGAATGTCTGTAATTGAATAATAGTCACACGCTGATGTAAAGGTTTTCACGTGATGAGGACCATTAGCAGCTTATTGCAACCGAAAGAACAAGGTGAGAAATTTTTGTGTAAGTACTCCTTTAATAAATCATGACCTGTGAGTCAGTGCCCCATCTTTACACCTCCTTCTTATTCAGTCCATTCCTACTGTGTTGGCTGTACTGCTTCTATGTAGCAAATGCAAAGCTCTTCATTGAAAATCCAACTGTGTTCTTTATGCTAGCGTTTATTGAATTTCTCCTCTTTTTGCTGCCAGATTTACACCTGATTTCATGCTGTCACTCGTGGAGCACACATTGGAGCTACAGACAAGCCTGGGTCCTGGCCGTGTGTCCTACAAGATGTCGGCGACAGTACCGCGCCAGTACCTGGGGCTCTGCCAGGCGTCGCTGCCACGCCCTCGCTGGGAGCCCTTCATGCAGTGCTGTGCCCTCAGTGCCGCACTCTTCCTGCTGCTCTGCGCGTTGGCTTATGCCTACCTGGAGAGAGATCGCATCCTGCACACAAGTTTCTACCCACTCACCACACTGACGGACCAGGGTGCTGTGGCACATCCCACTGGAAAGCTGCAGGCATTTGACCTGCGCTCCCTGGCTGCTTCCCCTCCCAGTTCTCATGGGGTTTTGGCTGATGGCCAGAGCTATAGTTCAAGGTTCGTGTCCAGGACTGTCTCTTTAGTGAATGCTTCGTCACGCCAGTCCTACACAGGCTTTTATGAAATAGTGCCGCAGTGGCGTAGTGGTTTAAGTGTTGCGCTGCCTGCACGAAGGCACACATTCACCTCCTGGCCACGGCTGCAACATTTCGTTTGCAGCGAACTGCAGTGACACCCTTGCACTTTGGTATGGATGCATGTCATAGAAGCCCAAACAGCCATATTGGTCCAGAGTCCTCCACTATGGCAAGCCTCATAATCCTACTGTGATTTTGGGCACATACAACCCCAAACTTTGATTTTCATTTCTGTAAAACAGAAGATTTTTAGTGTGTCTTATTGTTTATGCCACTTGTCTTGTCTGCTAGTAACCTGTGGAGTGCAGCTTACGTACAAGAAGCCAACCAGCTCCTGAGGAGGAGGGGACTTTGGTGTCTTCAAAAAAGTAAACATTGCATTGAAAACAAAGATCGTCCTGGTGTAGGTCCTGGAACCAGTCTCTGATCGCAAGAAATTTTTTTTCTACTCTGTAGGACATGATATTGTAGCGCAGTACTTTAAAAAGACAATGAGGCAATAGTGGGCTCTTTGCTTTTGTTGTCAACGTTGTTGAAGATGATCGACAATGTTGATAGTCCTACTGCCTTTATCATTCATCTTTAAATTGTTCTTTTCTTTCCCTCCAGCTATAGCAAAGCCACGAGCAGTAGCAGCAGCAGAAGAAAGAACCACGATATGCAACAGCACACAATGCCATGCAGGGTTGACACATCATGCCAGGTGTCAACGAGTAGGAGCCCAATGTCCCTGTCACGGACACCGGATTCCGAGCACCACTCCACACGAGACCCAGACACAGATCGGGGTGGGAGCCGGAACGGTGTGCGGCGCCGTGCCAATGCCAGGCAGAAGCAGGAAACTGGCGTGCAGGCGTCTTTGGCACCGGCAAGGACAGAGTCGCCCATGCGTTCGAGACAGACAATGCCAGCTTCAGTGCTGATGAAAAAACCCGTAGATGAGAGGGATGACACGCAGCAGGCGGCATGGTGGAAGTTGGTGATGTGGTTTAACACAGATGCGTGGAGCAGGGAACGCAGTGTGGAGGCAGTGGCAAGCGTCGCAACTCAGACGGCGCGCGAGAACCAGGCGCTCATTAGCGAAAAGAAGGACGATGACAGGAAGAGCAGGCGTAAGAAAATGGTGATGGAGGAGGAGACGTCATCGACAACGACAGAGACATCAAATGCAGACTCTGACTTGAGTGAAAAGGCAAGGTTTCTTAAAGTATGAATGCTATTAATGATGCACAAAAACATTTCTCCTGGCCTTACTTTGTAAAGCAGTGCACCTCTCATCAAACTTTGACCCACCATTGTGCCTCAATGACTGTGATATGCAATTTCATACAGTGAGGTTGTAGGTTAGCCATATTTCGATGGGGGGGTGAAATTCAAGAGCACCAGTGTGCTTGCATTTAGGTGCGCACTGAAGGACCCTAGGCGGTCAAAATTGATTGCAAGCTTCCCACTATAGCATGCTTCATAATCAAATCACGGTTTTGACATGTAATGCCATATAATTATAATGTATCTTCAGATTTATTTATTTCCGCTAATTTGTAATCTCTGAGACTACTTTTAAAAGATGAATGAGAGGGAGCTGTCTCAACTTTAGGCTTTGTTGCAGTTGCTCTTTCACTTGCATTGCAAGGACAGAGTACATGCTCCTGATAGGCCTTGTAGTCATCGTCATCTGTCCAAGGATTCAGTAATTGCAGGTGTCAAACTGAAGGACGAGAGTCCGTTAAGATAAATATAGAAAGATCCCTTATTGTCCGTACATAGCATGCTGAGAAAATGTAGGTATAAAATTGGACTGATTAGGGACCAATTGAGATTGAACATCTTGACATACACTTTCCTGCTTGCCCTTCTCTGCCACTTTGCCTAACATATTTTACAAGCTGTATGGTTTTAAAAGAAACAGAGTGTGGGTGTGTGTTAAAATTGACTCTTCTGATTATTCCTTCTTTTTACAGGATCATACATTGCTGCATCTACCAGATGTGTGCACATCAGCCAAGTTAATAAAAGGCAAGAGACCTAAGCTAAAAGGTGGCCCCGAACCAAGCAGCAGCAGTAGTTTGGCTGAAGCCAGCAACCAGTCTTCATTTGGCACGCCTGTGTTTGCATCTGATGTAAACCTTGTAGATGAAAGCTTCGAGGCCAGCACAAAGCCCAAAGCACACAAGAAATCCAAAATTGAAAGAAAGAGGGCTCACGATGAAGAAGCAATCAGGCCAAGGTAAGGGCTTGTAGGTAAAAGACTTGCTGGTCGTTCAGTTCATTACGAGTACAGTCGAAACGACTTATATCCCAAGAGCGATGATTTGTGAGTTAAAATGACCACTTTTCTATGCAGTTACAATTTTTTATGCATACGTAGACGTGCAGTGTATTAGAGACCTCGGCATGAGCAAAATGTAATGTTTCCATTGTCACTGTCTGTGCACGGGCTGTCTGTTCTAGCTAGCAGGCAGTGAATGTAGGAAGAGGTGTGTATAGTAGATATAGGTAGCATTTAATTAAGTGTGTACAATTGTAGCATAATAGATAATAGTAGCATTTAAATAATTTTGCCTCACACTCTGGCAGTAGCATAGCTGGGACTGATGAGGTGCTAACAGTGGGAGGTGCTCTCGACGACATCATCCTAGTGGCATAGACTGACAGGGTTGACATTGGGCAAACCCAATTTTGAGCTCTCAGTCACTGTTGTAGCAATGTAGTTTGGTGAGCAGTTTGCTTGAAAAGTAATGTCAGAGGATGAAAAGCATTAAAAAAAATACCTCCTGCTCCACCATTATTGTACAGGCAGTAAAGATGAGATACAGTATTCACCAATTTTTTACATCCGTGAAGCGAAGTTCCCGAACGAAACCATGTGTGCCATGAGGTGCAGCTCACTTGCAGTGTAATACTTGGCATTGCACACAGGCAGCACGCCTATTGCTTTGAATGTTTCCATGAAAAATTCCTGATATTCTTTTTCTTTCTCTTGGGCTACATGTTTCTTCCACATTTTAGTGGAAAATTATTTGCTTAGGGCTATTTTTATGTTGTCTTCTGTGTGGTTTTGTATTTGTCCTTGCATGCGCGTCTGCATGTGTGTATGTGTGCGTGTGTGTCAATTGCATGTTTTTAGTTTTAATTGAACTTTGATAGTGATTCAGATGCTTCAACCTTTGTCTCCTTCAATACAGTACAGTGTAACATTTGTAGCAATGATAACGAAAGTCATCAAGGTCACTGTAGCTGGACTGTGTCGAGAAGAGTAAATGTTTAGCTGATGTTGGTTTACTGATGAATGCTTCTTTTTTGAATGTCGTGTGTCAAAGCAACATCTTGCTTTATGATGTGAAATTTTCGTTTAACAATCTAAGTTTCTACTTAAAGGCCACCTGATTAACAAGATGACCCAGAGGTGTATGAAGAACAACCTGTGCTACCCTTTCTGTTGTGCAGCCTACAGTTCCAGATTGATGGTTCAAATTCTGCCGTCTCAGTTGTTGATGCACGGACTTTCGTACATGTGGCTTACCTGTAGAGTTAATTATTTTATTTTTTCGTACCACATTTCAGCACATTGGAGCTGCCTTACAAGCCGAAGACAAGCGTAGAAACCAAAGAACCACAAGTACCGCGACCTGAAGTCTTAAGGCTATCCACAGAACTCAGGAAAGCAGCTGAAATGAAAATGAAAGGTAAATTTCACCTATATGCACTTAGAGAAGAATTTCACATATATGCACTTAGAGAAGATCTAGTAGATTAACCTTTTGGAAACAGCAGCAGCTGGCAGGGCTCTGCATGAAAGCCTCATTAACATGTTCATCTTTGTTACAGTGAGGGTTTCAAGCTGTAGTACCATTCTTTCTCACTTTTCTGTTGCATGTTCTTAGGCAAAATATTTCATGCAGCACGGTCTTCTTCATTTGAGAGTGAACCTGAATCACACTTGAGGAGAAGCTCACCACCACCGCTATGGGATTCGCCAAAGGAAACAAGGTGTGCCCCAGGTGAGCACCTAGTGTTTGAAATAGCTTATTGCCACATTCATTGGCCTATCATTAAGCTTAAGAGAAGTCATGAGCCCGTGAGAATGCAAATTTCAGTGTTCTAGAGGTGTATGCCCATGTACACTCGAACTTCGTTATAACGTAACAGCATATATTGAATAATGGATGTAACAAAGTAAATATAATTCCCCTTGAAATCTTCTTAGGCATGCATGCATTTGAAACCTCATTTTAATGAAGTAAAAGTGACCTTTCAATGGATATAACGAACTAAAACCATCTCCAACACACAACGATATGTTGTGTGCTGCTTCCGCCCTATTGTGTGCTTCCGCCCTATTGTAGTCCTCAGTTGCCATACCACCCCTCCCCTTTGTGTGTGTGTGTGTTTCTTTTTTCTTGCGGCAGCTAGATGTCAAAGCGTAGCCTCCGAGATTGCACCGCAGAAGTCTCAGAGGTCATGTAAACTGCACATTGAGATGGCCAGCTGTTGAGGGATGAGCCATGTGCTAAACAGAAGTAAAAGACAATTGCATTGCGACAAAACGCAGCCTGTCACACCGGCTGCCGATTGGCACGGTACTGATGAGCAGAGATTCTCTTTTCTTTTTTTTTAACTGCATTTATAAATCTTCATTGCATGCATGGCTTCACCATGGGCAGCGCCATCTTATTTGTGCGTTAAAATCTTCACACCCACAGGGTAAACATTCTAGTTAACGGTAATATTGGTTATAAAGAAATAATGGATATAGCAAAGTAATTCAGTGTCTTTGGTTTTGTTATAATGAGGTTGGAGTGTACAGTAGAACCTTGTTATAATTAACCTAGATATAACGAACTATCGGATATAACGAAGCAATTGCAATTCTCCTTGAAATTCCTATAGATGAAATTGACATTGGTTATAACGAACTAATGGTTATAACAAAGTAATTACCACTCCCTCTTCAACTTTGTTATAACGAGGTTTTACTGTATATGTATATACGAGGATTACTTAACAAGTAAGGTCCGTTTGCTCATAAAGACGTATGTTCTTGCTAGCAAATGTTTTTCATGGCAGATTTAGCTTTGCACTACCCTCCTCCGCATTCCTGCAAAGTTGTATTAAATTCTGAGCATGCATCATAACGTTGCACCAACTTCTATGATCCATCTGTACAGAAGATCACTGCCTGCCAATCGCCAGCCACAACAGTGCCATTTTACAACAATGATCTTGATTTTTGGAGGGCTTCAGTGCACAAGAATGATGCCAGTGCATTGAATGTTGTTTTATAGCCTTAGCGTATGGTATCTATATCTTGACGCCCGCAACAAATAGTGAAAGCAACCCGCGTCCATTTTGTTGATGGCAGTTCAAAAAAAAAGGTTCATTCACTTGATATTCTGTGTTCGCCAGCAAGCATTTTCGGCACCCACTTTTTCACTGTTGTTGGTATCACGACCTTTCCTTTGTGTGAGCAGAGGAGTTCCACAAAATAGTGAATTTAACCGTCCGGATAATAATGTCATATTGTTGATGAACTCAGAGTTCTTGGTTCACTTAGATGATTTTGTCGCTTCGAATAATGGCCCTATAGCACCCCGCTGTTCGTCAGATGCATTTGTGCCACCAAGTCCTTTAGTCACACCCTGCTCTTTCCCTTACACAATACTGTGAGACTATAAACTAGGCATACCTCTCAATGAATTCTGGCAGCTCATAACCTTTGTGCGAACAAAAATTAAATCTCACCATACACTTTGCGAGTGGCGGGAGTAGTGATTTTCATATATATATATATAAACAGGATTTTTTTTTCTTTTGTTGAGAAGTGCTGATTTTAACAGCAGACAATTTCATGAAACATGAAACAGTGCTCCGTATGGATTGTATGGATCACCTTCAGGAACAGTATCATGTTTTGTGCACAGCCATGGGCTAAGCCATTTGTAACATGCCTTTTAGTCCAGTAAGGGAGCCTTTTATGCATGATGTCGCAGATGTGTGCAGGGGAGGGACCTATCAGTGAAGGGTATGAGCCCATATGATATGCACTATTTCTGCTGCTGGGAGTTAAGTTTTGTGTAGTGAAATGAATTCTACAGTTTTAGGTGCCAAAACAGTGAGACATCTTTAGTGAGAGGTTCCCGAGTAATCTTGACCACATGGGGTGCTTTAACATGCACCTGAGTCTAGGTGCGCAGTTATTTTTTAATTTCACGTTCAGCGAAATATGGCTGTCCTAACTGGCTGTTCTAACTGGCGTCCTTGAGCTTAGCACAGCAAAATCTCAGCTGCTAAGCTACCACGATGGATTGTTTGCTGTTGTGCTGGCCATTTCCTTCTTTTTTCTTCGTGTACAGTTGGCATTCAATGCAAATTGCACTGGGGGGCGGGGGGGGGGGGGGCTGCCTGAAGTCTGTCATTAGTATTCACGGTAATAAATGTGCACACACACACACAGGACACAGGGAGCAAACACAGACGAGCACATTTATTGCCATAAATATCTACCAACTGGCCCAGCTATCCGTCCTTCTCCAAGTCATTAGTTGATGTTAGGCTCACCAGAAAATATATTGCGTTCTTCCACAGATAGCCGAAATATCTTGTTGCTCAACTGTGATGTACCCTAAGCTGACCGTTTCACTTCGTGCTTCAATTATTTGTCATGCTTCCACCGCTGAGAAGCAAAAGTACTTTGCTGCATTTGCAGAACATCCATTTCTTAACATAGAAAGGTCGAACATATTTGACTAACCAAATGAGTTCAGGTTTCTTAACAGCAATCATTGCCCCGTCATGGTGGTCTAGTGGCTATGGTACTCGGCTACTGATCCGAGGGTCGCGGGATCGAATCACGGCCGCCGCGGCTGCATTTCAGTGGAGGCGAAATGTTGAGGCCCGTGTGCTGTGCGATGTCAGTGCACGTTAAAAAACCCCATGTGGTCGAAATTTCCGGAGCCCTCCGCTACGGCGTCTCTCATAATCAGAGCTGGTTTTGGGACGTAAAACCCCACAAAACAACAGCAGTCATTGTTACTTGTGGGCACTATACAGCCTTCTTGACGCTGACAGATATTAAGGTTGGAATCTCTACCATATGAAATTGCTTGGTTGTTCTGGATTAGGAAGTTCTTTTATAGGATACCCTGAAATGATCTGAAAATCACATAATACAAAGACAGGTGTTATGACTTAGCCACTTGCCTCGGCTGCCATAGTATTGGTCACCAGTAATCATGTGGCCATATAGTCAAAGGAACACTGTAGTATTTACACTGCAAATGAAAATTATATTGATAGACAGATATACAATAGACTCTTGTTAATTGAAACTCGAGGGGACCCCAAAATTTTGTTTGAATTACGAGAAGCTAGCAGAAGTCTGTCTCAGCTCGGCATACCAGGAGAAGCAGAGATGGCCAGTTATCACGTGAATGGTTCCCACCTTGGTGTTTTCCTTTGCTTTTTTTCTTCTAGCGGTTTGGAATCTTTTGACAAGTGGTGGCAGATGATTGGCTTTATTTCGAACCATTAAAAGTTATATGAGCATGAATGTTCACCTAGAAGGAACCAAAGCAGCCAATACTTCTGGTGAGGATAAGTAAAAAGTATGAGTAACAGGATTAAACGAAGGAAGCGGTTGGAATTAAGCAGCTTTTAAATATGTTAAAAACATAGCAGGCCAATTGAAGATTTGAAGTTTGGTTAAATCAACCAAAAGTTTGACTGATCAGAATTTGACTTATCGAGAGTCTGCTGCATGTTGTTGTGTACAGGTTGTAGTATACAAAGATAAAGGCCACCTTTTAAGGAGCTGCTTAACTGCCCTTGCTACCAGATAAAGGGATTCACTTGACAGTGTTACAGATGACCAATGTGTGTGCCTGGGTGAGACACTGTGCGTGCTTTGCAGATGACGCATTGGCAGAAATAGCCAGGCAGACGGAGAACTTTGCCCTTCAGCAAAAGAGCACACGCGTGAGCCGCCCACTGAGCTATTCAGCGGCGGTGGCCGGCTCCAGCTCAGCCAGGCCATCGAGAGCACCAGACAGCCCACCACGTCCTCCCGTTCCTCCAGTCAGCCGTAGCCCTGGTGAGTTGACTCACTGAATCATGGCCCTCATGGAACCCGCTGGCTTTGAGAAGCTTCATATGAGAGCTGTTCCTGTGCACACAGCGATTTAAGCGACTGCCATTCTCAATTGCCCAAATGTCAAGCAAAGGGCATTCCCTGTTCTAAATCGTATTTTGCGATTTGTTCATCAAATGTCAAGCAGTGTTTTTCACCTTGGTCTGAATGTACAGTGCTCATAGCATGTTTTTCTCTTTCTGTCTCGGGTTTTCATCCTGAAGCTGGAAGAAATTCTATTTTCATTTTCTCGTGAAAGCGGAAGATGACAAAGAATGAAATAAATTGGTAGAGCTGCGCGAGTAGTGAATTTTAGAGCCGAATCAAATACAGATAGAACAGTATTCAAATAGCTTTTGAATAGTAAGAAAAAAAATTTCAAAGCAACCTGGAAGTTTTGCAACTTCTTGATGGAAATAAATATTCATAAACATTGACAAAGGACCGTTAATATTAGATTTAAACAACGAAAAGTACAGGTATGCCAAGTGAGGTAGCCTTGCATGTGGCAGTGGCTAGAGTCTTTGAGATATTTGAGGAACCATAGGTGCCTCTTGACCATACTTCAATCTACCACTTGCCTATCACGGGTTTGAGGCCTATTTGCCATGATTCTCTTCTTTAAATTTTTCATGACAAGTCTTAAGGAGTGTCACCTGAAGCCGTCTCCTTGCTATATTCCTTCTTCCGTACACGGGAGCATGCTAAAGAGGGCTCCAATATATTGCCAAGAGCTTGGCGAACAAAATAGCTGATGTCGTGATGATGACAGTAGGTTGATGACACTTTTGCTTTCACAACACTGAAATTTTAAGTACCGTCAGGAATAGCTACGTTGGCCTGTCACATAAGGCTGACATGTTAAGTTACAGTAGAACCTCCTTGAAGTCATTTGCAGCAGCAGAAATCTTCATGACACCATTAACTTCGCTGTATTGGTGTCTCCAGGCCTCCTAGTTGAACAAATAGTGCCATGCTTACCTAAAACATTCCCATTCTAGTATGCTTTGTATGCGCCCCACCACAGTGGTCTAGTGGTTATGGCACTCGGCTGCAGATCCTGAAGGTCAACGGTATCGAATCCCGGCCGCAGCGGCTGCATTTCGATGGAGGCGAAGTGTTGAGGCCCGTGTGCTGTGCAACAGTCAGTGCAAGTTAAAGAACCCCAGATGGTCGAGATTTCCGGAGACCTCCACTACGGCGTCTCTCATAATCAGAGCTGGTTTTGGGACGTTAAACCCCATAAATCAAATCAATCAATGCTTTTTATGCGTGTACATTTGTGAAGACGTTACAAAATATTCAGAAGCGTTACCTAGAAAAGTGAGCAGCGAGTGCGTAGTACACACATACAGAAGATATTGGGAGCTTCGTGCAATGCTGTGGAGACTCCTATGAAGTGGGTGACGTGAGTATGAGTGGGTGCATCAGCCTCGAACTCTGCAGAGCTCGAGGATGCTGATTGGATTCTTGGCCGCCGCCACGTCATTGTCATCAAGTCGAAATGCAATAACACACGTGCACTTAGATATAAGTGATTTGATAGCATAGAACCCATGAATTGAATTTGCAGGTGGTATGCATATATACATACAGTTTATGGAAGGTGAAATGGAAGTCAGAAGACGTGGCATTATAATAGCCCGCCCTGCACTGTGAGCAGCTACATTGTGATACCAACAGTATTGCTTTTCGCTCACAAAAATTTTATTGCACCGAAAGTGCATCCTGAAACTACTTTTGTTAAGGTAAGTAAAGAGAAACGATACATGCATCTAAATGGAAGCAAGGAAGAAATGCAAAATGAGTTTTTTAGGTCACAGACTTGTCCTATTGACATTTGTTCTGAGGTTCGACTGTATAATTTGTTAGCACACTCATGTCTTAATATAGTTTTGTTTATTCTTCTCAATGTCTGATGTTAACTGCAAAACAATGATTACGCCTGGAATCTATTTGCTAAGAAAAGGTTAAGAGATGTTGAGATAACACTTCTTCTTATGTTTATCCTTGCAATTTGTATATGTAGATGCAATGTACACATTGTGCAGTGTGCAAAATGCTCTTGTAATTTTTCATAGATGAGGGGCTGTGCTTTGGTTCTTGGATGGAGACTTGCACAAGAGCCTTTGACTGCATTTTTGCTGTCTTTTCATATACAGGTGTTGTTGGTCAAAAGCCGGCCGGGCTTGCCGTGGAGCCTCCAATGAAGGCGAAATCCGCTCCGCTTGGCCATTCCTGGGATGCCATGAGTAGGGCACTGCCGGACCTTCCAGTTGAGACATTTTCCTTAGCGGATAAACCAAAGGAACCTTGGCTTGAACCATCTGATTCCAAGCAGGAAATTGCACCTGTACTTAGAAGTAGGTACTCAGGGCCAAGCATAACAATATTCTAGGGGTGGATCATTTAAAATTCAGCTATGCCATACCAAAATTGTCAGCTAGCTGAATACTGTTAAACCTCGATATAATGAAGTTCAATATAACGAAGTTCCCAATATAATGAAGTATTTGTTTTTGACCATGTGATGTCCTTAGAACACCATGTATTTTTCATTTCTATATAACAAAGCAAGTTTATCTGCAATTTCGATATAATGAAGTCTTGCTGCTGCCGCAGACAAAGACCAGGTTAATAAGTTGAAACTACTGCTGCTGCCAGGTGTAAAATGGGCAAGTTTCACGTGGCTTTGGCAAGCACATTTTTCAAATCGCGAACTGCGTCCGCTGACGTGGAGCACTGCCAGATGCCTGCCTCCTCGTCACCACAGCAGATGGTGGTTGCAGACAGCATGCATGCAAACACTGCATCGTGCATTGCATTGCACACCTTGCGCACTCCTCAAGCACTGTGGTTCTGTATTGCATATCCGACGTGTTGTGTGTCAGCGGCCGATTTGTTATCGCAGGGCGTCAACTGACAAGCATGTGCATTTGTAGAAGCAGCACTAATTAAACACGGCGAGCTGTCATTATCCTGTTAGAGTATGCGATCGTACGGATGTCGCCAATGAGGCTTGTATTTTGCAAGTGATTATGATCAATGAAAGACAATGCATCACTGCTTGTTTGTGGTTATCCGTTGGCTCGCTTTTCGCCATTCCTAATGCACAAGAAGCTCTCTTTTGGATTTTATGAAAAACACAGTAGTGAAACTGGTGCGCCAGTTGGGCCACATTGCATTGAGACTGGATGTCTACAGGTGATGGAGGGGCCCTGCAAAATAGTCGTTTCGATAACGGTCACAGGTAGCACATCATTTCGGCTTCTACATGTCTGAATTAGTGAATAGATTATGTTAGTAATCCATGGGATGTGGCAACATGCATTGCTGCAGGCACAGACATGGGCTTAGCGTGAGCACATGGGAGCTGTCTGAGAAAAAAAACAAGAGCTCTTAGTGCATATCCATGGAGGAGCATTGCATATTTTATTGACTGCGCTCATAGGTCAAACCTTGCAGGAACTCTTCTCTACAACTTATTGATTGTTTCAGTTAAAGTTCACATGAATTATAGTAAGCAAATGTTCATTTGACCTTGCACCAAAAGTACTTGCTAATGCACGAAATCACCTTTTTGCCTGCACCAGGACCTGCCCCAAAGAGTGAAATGGCTGTTCCACCGCTGAGAACAGGGTACATTCCCAGCGAAAGCAATTGCAACTAATGGGTGCTTTTACTGTGAATAAAGTTCTTTGCGCTGATTGCTCTGCTGCAACAAGGTCTAAGTAGCCGACAGCCATTTTTTTTTTCTTTTAGCTGCTTGTGGTTACCAGCCATAGAGCTACAACTACAGAATTGTGCAATTTTTCTGTGACAAAGTCAACTTTTGCAATTTGCAATACCTGTTGAACCAATGGATAGTGGTGATTGATCAAGACTCCATAATGGGTTGATCAAGACTCCATAATGGGTCTTGGTAAATTTTTCATACATAGGCATACAATGACGCAAAATAGAAAACATGGTTACTGTGAACTGAGAGGCCGTAATTCTGGTTGTCACCTTGCATTCATGCTGTTTCTGGGTAAAGTTCTTTTGTTTTGTTTTTGTAGCATGCCTGCGCATTCTTAGATATACTGCACGTTCATTGGGTTTTGTTCATAGCTAGTGGTTCTGGGAGTATAACATTGGTACTGCCCTCTCAATCTAGACAATTCCCAAGGTATTGATAACAAGCTGCGCTGGCAGAATGGGTACAGTGGCCTTGCTTATTACCTATTAGCACAGTGCATTGCACCTGTGTTTCTATAATCTTTACACGTGACGTATGGCTGAAATTACGGGGGCTCCGACGGCACATTATCAAGGTGTGGCTACCGGATCACTGGTTCAACATAAAACATTTTGTAAACATCACTGAAGTTAGATTTCTTGGTACAGCTCTACTGTCCAAACATTCTTGCAGCATTTCCATGTAAAAAAGAATCCTTCGGCAACTAGACTTCGCACAAAAAGCATGAATTTATAATTAAGTTTCAGTATAACAAAGCAAGTTGCCAATTTTACCTACTTCGTTATGTCATGGTTTAACTGTACTCTAGGTCTAGCCATTTATTTAGCCGTGTTGGTGTTTACAAAGTGCTCTCTCTAAACAGGCCACTGTACACTTGAATGGCGTAAAAAAATGCCGCTGATAGGTAGTTAAGGCTTCTAATGAACATGTGAGCTAAACATTATCGCACTGCATGTAGGATGCAGTTCGTAATGTAGTTTCAAAGACAGCTGTGCCAACTACATAGTAAGGGGCATGGACGCTGCATCAGCTGATTTCGTGATCATGAAATATCCTCGATAAATATTCAATTGTTCGTTTTGAGTTCAGCAAATAAATAGTATCTATTGTTTCTATCTTCAGAAACACCAAAAATGTGGTGTATCTTTGTACTTCCTGTCTCTATCAACAGTTATCTTCTCATTGTTTTGGTCGCTCCTATGTCCGTGTGATATGGCCCGACCCGATCAGTGATGAACGGCTTCGCCGCTGATAAACAACTTTGTACCGTGCTTCGAGAGCTTGCATCGGCATTTGCAGTCATTTGCTGCTGTTGTGGCGCAAATGGAAGACGCTGGGTTTGCTGATCTGTAAGGCCCCAGGATGGCTCGAGGAACTTGGTAGCTTACAAGAAGCTTACGTATTTATTTCGTACGAAATAAAATGTGGCTGTTTGCACGCTGATCTAGTGCACATTGTGGGCAAATCGGTAATCAACTGCTTGTCACTAACTCGGGAGACAAATTTGAGACATGCGCTGTTTTAAGATGAGCTTCAAATAGGTATATCAGGTATTTCAAATTATTGATATATCGAACTATTTCACGATCCCTTTTGAGTTCGATATATCCGGGATCGCCTGGACATCTATTATCTGCACACTTTTGAAATCTCACCCTTGCAGAAAGCAAACACATGACATGCTTTCATACTACACACCAAAGGATTGTGGAGCTGATGATGGAGCAGAAAGTAATATTAGCAGCAGCATAGGAAAATGGCTGTGGTGTCAATTACAGAGCAAGCTTAGGTAGCTGGTTATTCTAGTTAGCATTAAGGGAAAATGGTGAGGTTGGGCAGATGCTGTAACATATTGTACAGATACTAACTGGCTTCCTATGGATGCCAAGATATGGAAAATGCAATTAGGGATGGCATTGGATTTTAGCTGGGCCAGGGAAGATTCAGAAATTTGCAGTTGTAGATTGACATGGGACAGAGGTCACCACCAAGGTCACATATGCCTCTTCATCTGTCCTATTTAGATTGACTGTGATGACGCCTTTACTTGCTAGTAAACTCTTGTTGCATTGCTTCTGTTGCAGACATGTGTGCCTCCTTCTCACCAGGCAATTTACGGACAAGCAGCAACTTCTCTGTACCTTCTCCTGAGGCCACTTACAGTCCATGGTCAACACCTAGGCCCACACCTGCGGACTTTGCATCCCCCTGGAAAGGCACAGGCATCCAGCAATACATCAGTCGGGATGGTTCCCACAAGCCAGTGGGGTGCCCCAGATGCAAGAGCACCTGTGATGCACAGTGAAGCCGAACGCTGGGCACCCAGCCCCCCACAGCGTCCCATTGGATCTGGCGATACCACAGTGAGTCCTGCATTACAAGTCCCCTTGCACATAATAGTCTTTTGCAGTGGTGCCCATTGCAGGTATAAACTCCGTTCATCATTAGTGAGCTTCGACCAGATTTTGGTATGCGTATTAGCAAGAATGTTATTTTTAGTGGAATTTAGTAGTTCTGGAATAAGGAAGTGCAAACAGCAGCACTATTTGTGGGTAATGCTTGTCTCAGGACCTGCTGAAAGGTTAAGTGACACTCTCTGGGGGGCAGCATGTACCATATTCGCATGTAAATAATGCAACCTCAAATGTAACGCAAAAGGGGGGGTACCTCTTTCTCTACAAAAAGGAATAATATACAGTCGATCCCGGGTATATCAAACACGGATATGTCGAATTATTGGCTGTATCAAACAGTTGAAAAATCCCCTTCAAAATTCAGTACTCAAGTATAGGGATGGCGCGCACGTGTATCGAACACCCGTGGACTGCCACATTTTATATATCGAACTTTGACCCTCACCGAACCCCTCAAATGCGCTCTTCCTTACACAAGTTGATCTGTTTCAGCCGCGGTCTGACGTGTTGCGATCATCCATGTTTGCGCACGATGGTGTCAAAAATGCAGTGTTGTCGCATGGATTTGTGGGTTTGCAGAGCGCTTGTCAGCACACTAATTTGTCTGCTGCACCAACTTTAGATTGTAATGCGCAGCAGCAACATTTTTGAAAAGGTTGACAGACAAAGGCACCAAATGAGCCGGATACAAAGTGGCTGTGGCTCCGGCATCATCGGCCTGCATTCTAATGGTTGTCCTCGCGCTACCATTTTGTAGTTCGCAAATGCATAGCCTTCGAGATTTCAGATTGCATGACGTCATCTCTACGGTACCAGCATCAAAGGCTGTTTTTTCTTTCTCTCTCTCTCTTTCTTGTGTGCGTGTACCCGCAAGTCTATCAGATTACCCGGCAGACTTGCGGATTTTGACCGTTTCTCTCAGTTGTACGGGTAACAGGCAAACCTTCCCGAAATGCAGTAAATCTTCACTCGCTGAAGGCATTACAGCGAGTGAAGATTTTAAGGACTATACATTCTCCTTGTAACAGCAGATATGACATGTTGCAAAGACAGTTTGGTCCACTCGTAAGCACAGAGCGGGTGTCGCTTCACAGAGTGAAAAGGCTTAAATTTTTACCGGAGCAGCTGTTAGCACTTTGTCATAGAACTAGGCAAAGAAAAATGGCCTTGTTGCTAACCTGCACGTGTTTTGAGAGCCAGTCCATATACAACAGTCTACTAATATAAATACAGTGGAACCCCGTTCATACGTTTTTCAGCGGACAGGGGAAAGAAAACGTAACAGCCAGGAAAACGCAAGAGTGAGGAAAGCTCCGAAAATGAATGAGAACAGGGCCGCTTTGACTTCAAACATTTTATTTCAGCAAGGTGAGCCATCAAGGTCGCCGACCGATAATTCGGACAGCCATGCAGTACCGCCAGTGCCCCCATAGACTTAATGTGTTAAGACGACCGATATTTCGGATGAGTTCTAGCTCTAAATTCGATAATTCGGACTCCGTTCGCGGCTGTCAAGCGCAGTGAATGAAAGCGCCATTATAGCCTCCGGCGCCCCGATGAGAGAAAGTATGGCCTCAAAGATCGCAATCAAAACTGTGACCATTGAGGCTTAGTTCCAGCGTGACGCGCAAATTTCGGACGCAAGTCGCCCCGTCACTCACCACATCTTGTTCCGGCACCCCGCGCGTGGTTTTTGATTGCAAGTACGGCTGGTCGCGTCGCGTCCGCGATCGCTCGATAGCGCTTTCACGTTCCATCTTCAGTGCTTGTTTACCGTATTTGCCCGCATAATTTGCGCCCTCGCATAATTTGCGCACCCCTTATTTAGCCAGCCCTACAAAAAAAAAAAGTCCTCGCATATTTTGCGCTCGCGTTCCGGCCCGAACCAGCTCGCTGGCGCACGCACGGGCAAACTTTGGACAGCCGCGCGGCCACGGCCCTCGCTGCGCAGGCGAGCGCAGTCATACGCAAAAGGGGCTGCGAGTGCTATGTTCCTTTTTCCGATTCTTTTCTCCGGAAGCCCCCGGAGCCGAAAGTACGGTCGCTAGAATAAAAGCACGCGAGTTGGGGCGACGAAAACGGCTGAAGCAAAGATCAAACGAGCCCGACCCATCTCCGTCGCTCGGAGGCGATAACGTCACTGCGTCGAAGCGGGGAGGAAACGCCCCGCCCGTCTTTAATGAACATGAAAAGACGCAAAGGCGAGGGGGCAGGGGGTTTCGCTCGGCTGCCAAGCGATTGCATGGCTGCCGGGATAGCGCTGGCGCTATCTCGGCAGCCATCAGCGGGCGGCGATTCCTACAAGCGTAACCAAGTCTATCCAAAGTCAAATAAAAATAGCGGTGCCCAGGCAGGTACGGCGTGCCAGGTTGCAACGCATCATGCGGGAACAGGCCCACAGTGGCGGCGTAACAGCGGGGTTTGCAATGCATGGGATCCTATAGGAGCTATGCCGGGACCGATGAAAAACAACGTAACAGCCGGGAAAACGCAGCAGTGAGGAACGTAACAGCGGGGTTCCACTGTAACGACCACTTCTTGTGGCACTTCTGAGTTCGTTATAAAGGGGTTGGACTGTTATGTGTGAAACTCACCGAGTCTTTGGCTTCATATTGCGAATGCTTCTGCCAGATGCTAGTCGCTGTAAGGGCTAAAGTGATGAATTTCCCACTGTTTTCCGTCTTTCTCTATTTCTCTCTCTGTTATTGCTGCAGCGAGGGAAAAGAAGCTCAGCAAGAAAGGTGAGTTGCATCAAAAGTGTACAGGCTGTCACTCTGAAAAAGCTCACCTGCATTTTTTTTTTTTCCATAGCCTATAGTCATAGTCACTTTCTGTAGTGTTGGGTCGCAGTCAACCTACAATATATCGAATATGGATATGCAGCCAGTTATTTAATACAGTTAAACCTCTATTGTCCTTGAGGACATATCATGGTGCAATCTGCCGGAACCTGCCGGGATGTAGAATATGACATGACATTATGCCAGCTGCGAAGTGTGCAGTGTTTCTAATGCTACAGCCCATTCAGACGTTGTTTCTGAGTTGCAAATATTGTATTTATACGTATTAGCTACCGTATATACTCGTGTAAGGGCCGCACCCCTACTTTGGAGGGGAAAATTTCGGAAAAAAAATTCAAAAGGTCCCGCCGAAACGCGTAGTTAGTTCAACTGCAGCTAGATGGCACTGCGAGCTTTTCCGACGCTGTCCTTGCCTGTCCTTACCACCCTGCCGCAAGCCCTCGGATTCCTCGATGCGGAGGGTAATCGCTGCAACAAAAGCGTGCGCACCACGAAAGTTCGCCTCGAAGTGTAGTGGAAGGACACAAAACGGACACGCCCAGTGCCGGAAGTGTGTGACCTATAATTCTGATATGGGTGTGTGTATGTGTATGTTTTTATTCATGTTTTTTTTTCTTTTACTTTTTTTTGCAATTTGGCTAGGACACTCTTAGTTAGTCCACCTGTTGCAAAGGGTACTTTGGCCACATTATCTATCTATCTATCTATCTTCCACCGAGTGCGCCGTTGACGGATGGCGCCATTATTGCTCTGTGTGGCGCGTCGTCGGCATCGCAGTGCGTTTCATAAGATCGGTGTCACGAGCCCCGCTTGAGCCAGTGCAGTGAAGGACTATGGGGCGGCATTTGACATCGTTTACTGCAGCATTTAAACTGCAAGTGATTGAATATGCCGAGGAGCACGGCAAGCGGGCAGCTGGCCGCAAGTTTGACGTGGATGAGAAGCCCTCGCCGCTACCAACAGGAGCCGAAAGGCATTTCGCAGTAGAAAGTGCAAATATCCTGAACTCGAGGATGAACTTCTTAAATATGTAGTCGACACCCGAAGGGACGGCTACGCCGTGTCAACCGACATGATACGCGCGAAGGCCTTGAACATCGCTCGCCACATGGGAATACCACAGGCACATTTCAAGGCAAGTCGGGGGTGGGCTACGCGGTTTATGAACCGTAAACAGCTTTCCGTCCGCCGCCGAACGACGCTGTGTCAGAAGCTTCCCAGCGAGTATGAAAGCCAGGTCGTGAACTTCCATCGCTTTGTGAATGGGCTTAGGAGGGAGCACGACTACGACCTCTCCCAAATTGTTAACGCGGACCAGACGCCTGTGTGGTTCGACTCGCCTGAGAGTACCACAGTAGACTTAAGAGGCGCAAAAAGTGTATCTGTGCCCACTACCGGCGCAGAACGCCAAAGGTGCACTGTGATGTTGTGCATCACGGCAGACGGACGAAAACTTCCACCGTATGTTGGTTTTAAAAGAAAGACACTACCGAAAGAGAAGTTCCCTCGAGGAATTATCGTTCGTGCCCAGGAAAAGGGCTGGATGTGTGAGGAACTTGTTGTGGATTGGATAAAGACCGTCTGGTCTAACAGAGCTGGAGGACTGTTGCGACGGAAAGCCCTCCTTGTTCTTGACAGCTTCAGGGGCCACTTGACGGACCGCGTCAAGGACCGGCTCACCGCTACTCGCACGGACTTGGCAGTTATTCCTGGTGGACTGACGAGTGTGCTGCAGCCGCTCGACGTCTGCGTAAACCGTCCGTTTAAGGTGGAATTTCGCCGTTGTTACACGGAGTGGATGGCTGGAGGCCACCATGAGAAGACGCCTACAGGACGGTTGAAGCGGGCGTCGCTCTAGCAAGTGTGCGAATGGATTTTGAGTGTGTGGCATACCGTGTCTTTTGAAACAGTAGCCAAAAGCTTCAAGGTGACCGGCATTTCTAACAGCATGGACGGTACTGAGGATGATCGTCTCTGGGAAGGGACGCCGACGACGAGGCAAGCTCTTCCGAGGAGGAGGAAAGCAACAGTGAAATGGAATAAAAACGTTTGTGGCATGTCATTTGCGACTCTCGTGCACTCTGCTACTGTCGCGGAAACAGTACAAACCTTCGGTCAGCTGCCATCGACCTGATTCGTGTAAGGGCCGCACCTAGCAAAAATTTAGAAAAAGAAAGTGCGGCCCTTACACGAGTATATACGGTATAAAACGAACTCGTGTGCAGGCCAGCAAAGGTATTTTGCAAGCAAACATGCGATATGACCACATTGTCCACTTGTGTTGTAATATAGGCATGTGGTGCTTTGTACAATGAATGTGACAAGGCCGCTCGTGTAAAAGGTGGTCAGCAAATGTAGATAGCTATTGCTGGGAGTACTCACACATCCTGCATACATTTGTGTTTACTTATTGAAGCGCAAATGCACACTACTATCCCTTGTTCTTGCATGGGCAATGCGCAGGGAGATTGGTGACACTTTGATCAGGTGTTGACA
Organism: Hyalomma asiaticum; assembly: GCA_013339685.2. Lineage (NCBI taxonomy): Eukaryota > Metazoa > Arthropoda > Arachnida > Ixodida > Ixodidae > Hyalomma > Hyalomma asiaticum. Next base: position 1,226,186 of record CM023483.1, on the reverse strand, counting down.
GCAGTGCATGGTTAACAGCACACTTCCCTCTCCCTTTGCTCTAGTTTTGTGCGATCTAAATCGTGTTGTGCTATTGCTAATTAAACCTGCATGACTGCCGTATTTGCACGATTCTAATGCGCCCCCGAATGTAACGCGCAGTAAAAGTTTACACTCGAAAATCAGAAAAATAACTTCGTGCCGATTGTATCACGCACACGAAATAATGCCATGAATGAGTGCCCCCAGGTTGCAAAAAGAAAAAAGAAACATTTATTAAACCATAATTTAGCACACTGTGACACATAGAACGCGAACACACAGAACTATGAGACGTAGGCTACTCGCCGTCAGAGTCCCACGACAGTTCTTTGTCACTGTCCACAGACCACAACAAGTCATCTTCAGTCCCATCAAGAGCGTTAGAAATGCCACATTTTTTAAAAGCGCGCATGACCATCGCCTGTGGGAGGGCCCGCCACGCACCGTGCACCCACCTTGCGATGTCCTCGGGTGTCGCTCTCTTGAGACGGCCTACCGGCGTGAGGCTCTGCTCGCCAAGCCAATAGTTGTACGCTGCGCGCACGCGATCTTTCATGGGCTTATTCAAGCACACATCGAGTGGTTGGATTTGTGATGGCAGGCCGCGAGCTTCTCCTTGACGCGGTCGGTAACGTGGCTCTTGAACGAATCTAACACCAGTACAGCACGCACGCCAAGGTTGGCTCCAGGCCTCTTCCGCCACACCGAATCAATCCAGTCAATCATGAGGTCTATGTCCATCCATCCTTTGGGTTGGACACAGACGACCATGTTCTCAGGGAACTTAATTGCCTACAGGCATAGTTTTCCGCTTGAAGACTAAATACGGACTCAATTTGTGCCCATCTGCCGTGCAGCACAGCATCGCCGTCACTCGGTTTTTTTCATTCCCGGATGTTAGCATGCGCACCTGCTTGGCACCAGTCGACTCAACCGTATAGTTTGACGGCATATTGAAGAAAATTGGCGTCTGGTCTGCGTTGACGATCTGTCCGAGCGGGTAGTTGTGAGTGCGGCGAAGGTTGAAGCGTTGGAACGCGATTAACTTCTCTTCGTAGAAGTCGGGAAGCCTTTGGCAGGTGCTTGTCAGCCACCGCAGTGAGAATCCTTTTCTCTTCATAAACTTTTGGATCCAGCTCCGGCTGGTTTTAAAACGGTCCCTCGGCAAATTTCACTGTTTCGCCAGTTCAAGAGCCTTCACCTTTATGACATCCGAGTTCACAGGCATATGGTTGCTTCGCAGTTCCTTGATATAATCTGCAAGGGAGTCTTCGAGTGCAGGGAATCGACCGTGCTGTGGGCCACTGAACACTGTCCGCGAAGCCTTGCAGCTGAAAATGCTGTCCCTTTATTTTCTCCAGTCACGGACACAAGTCTCCGGGACGTCTAGTGCACGAGACGCTGCGCGGTTTCCTTCTGCTTCAGCCAAAAGGATAACCTTACGTTTAAACGACGCCTCGTAATGAAACCGTCGTTTACGCTCCATCTTCACACGCTCGTACACCAGTTGAAACACTACAAGCAGCGGCACGACTGAAAAAAATGGCTATTGCAAAATGCTCGGACGCTACTGATATCGACAGCGATGTGACTTGCCAATGTTCATTGAACCGCTTGTTTTTGTTTTCGAGAGGTTCCGGTTTTGGTTTGAGGTTCTTGAGTTCTTGGTTCCGATTGTAACGCACATGTATTTTTGAAGGGTTATTTTCACAAAAAAACGTGCTCGTTAGAATCGTGCAAATACGGTATTTATAAAGGTATCCGTACAGCACACACGTGCTGCTATAACAGATTGTTTGCAGTATTTGATGCAGCACGTGTGGTTTGGCACTTTTGCCAGTATTATCAGTGGACTATATTTTATCACCAACCTAATTATCACTGGAAGGCATTGTGTTGGAACGGAACGGAAACCGAAAGCAAAAAAACGATACCAAAAAAAACTATACTTTTGACCCCTTTTGCTTAAGATGGGATAAATAAAGTTGTTTTTCTTTCTATTAATTTCGAATGCTGGCTACAGGCTGAGAAAGCTACAGGCTCGAAAGCTACAGGCTTCGAATGCTACAGGCTGAGAAAGTTCATAGTGCACTCACTGAACATTTTAGCTCCAATGCCGCACACAGTATCTACTTCACAGGAATGCTTGGTATGCACTCAAAACTCAGCACCTGTCTGTTTCCCCATTCTCAGCTTTTTCAGCCAAGATGCTTCATTTTGGGGTATGCATGAAAGCTGTGCCAAGCTCGATCGAATAGTTCAGGCACTGTGGCAATGAGCAGTCATCCATGCCCAAAACCAAGAAGCAAAGTGGACTTGGTGCAAAAGGCCAGCAAGCTGAACTGGCAGAAGTGAAGACGGGTCATGTAGTGTTGTTTACCACGTCACGACAGCAATGTAGGTCTTGCCGTAGGGGAGTGCTCCGGAAATTTCAACCACCTGGGGTTCTTGAACCTGCACTGTTGTGCGATGCCATTGCACGTTAAAGAACCCCTGGAGGTCGAAATTTCCAGAGCCCTCCACCACGGCGTCTCTCATAACTAATGGTGGTTTTGGGACATAAAACCGCAGAAATCAGTCAATCATTTGCAGTGGTGGCCCTCAATGCCAGTGTAATGAAGTTGGTAGAATATGCAATTATTCTTCAATTGGAATTTGATCTTTTCTGCAAAGTATGGCAGTACTAAAAAGGATGGATTTCAATGTTAAAATATCAGTTTTGTTGAACCAGAGGTCCCGCAACCGTGACTACATGCCATGTTAGCAAAGTAATTAATGAGGCAGTATTTGCTTCAGTAAAGTTGCTTTCCTCTCTCTCTCTCTCTCTCTCTCTCTCTCTCTCTCTCTCTCTCTCTCTCTCTCTCTCTCTCTCTCTCTCTCTCTCTCTCTGTTCACAACAACCTTACATCACACAAGAGGGTATAACTGAAAGAAAAATTAAAATACTGTGTGTTTAATACCTGCGTTTCAGACTCACTTATGGGAACCAGCACCAACACCACCGGCTCCAGCATCCACATTACCATCCGTATGGGGCCCTAGCTGGTGGGGCAGCAGCCCTGTGACATTGCCTTCTGGAACGCCACTGTCACCAGGCAGCCTGCCTCAGGGGGACACATCGCCCACCGAGTCTATGTCCAACATGGTGTCATCTCTAGGCATGGACTCACCAGATGCGAGCTTGGACCCAGCAGCGTCCTTCGAACATGTGAGTCGTAGCCCCACTGCTTAAACGTAACCATGTGCAGTACGCGGTTTGTCCATAGAGCATTGAGACTGCCCGCTGGGCATCTGTGAATTCGCCTGTAGTGCACTAGTGCACTGCTGGGACATGGGGTATGTCTCGGTGGCTCTAAGTAATGCACCGGCTGGCACTTGCATCTGAGCTCTGTCACTGTGAGAATCTGAACTGACACTAAAGCTACTTCTGAATTTTTGTCGCAGCAGGAAATGTGAAAAATGGAGCATGCGCTGGAGAAGCGACACATGATTAAATTTTGCTTTCACCTAGGCAAAACCATTTCCAAGGTGCTTGCATTGGTTAAGGAGGTGCAGAAAGACAGCAGTTGCCTGGTGAAGCAGTCTGGACACCTTTGAACGAGCGGCTTAGGTGAAAATGTAGCCAGAGCAAAAAAAAAATCTTCTGTACCCTGAGCGTCGTTTTGGTATGAGAATGATTGCTGAGGGCCTCTTTGGTGAATCATTGACGTCATGTTCTACAGTGAACTCCTTTAGTGCTTTATAGAAAATCTGCCAAACGGAAACTATCAGTGATAGATAATTGCGAGAAGCGACTCTCACTAATGCTCAAGTGCACGCCACGTTTTTTTGCCTATGTGGCCCGGGTAGAGGTCGCAACATCGCACAGCCACCCAACAGTTTTGATTCGAGCCCAGCAGAACTTTTCCCACTCTCAATGCTCAAGAGAAGCTTGAAAGGTCACCATTTTGATGATTTTCCCAAAATATAATGGGCTGTCACAATCTCTCCAAAGTAGGTTATAGCAGTTGACTTCGAAGCTTTCGCAACATGGGAATCACATTGGTAGCTACGCATTGTTACCAAAGAAGACCATATTGGAGAACCTTAATAATTTGTACCAATCATACCAGGGTCTAGTAAAAACTGATGTTTTTACTAGACCCGCTCCATTACTTTACAGATAAAAACCATATTACAATCTATAGCACAATATAATGCATTTTCCTTAATGTCGTAATCCCTGCATCTAAAAACCAGAATTTGCGCCCCTTATGTTTGTCGTTGCTTCGTAGTCTCTTGGCTTTGCCTGGTGTAATAGAGGCTCCTCAGTCGATTCCGATTATTTCTTACGTTAACAGTACAGTTAAACCTCTGTACAGGAAAATTCAGTGCAGTAATCCCTTCATATAACGAAGTCTACAGGATGGCAAAGGAATTCATTACAAGCAGTAGTTCAGTATAAGCAACCACACATGGAAAAATGGGTGAGTTGCTCTTGAATTGCGCTACAATTGGAAGGGAGGCAAAACACGATATATTAAGTGAAATCTTCATTTAGGTGCAAAATAGACAGCCCCAAGCGAGCTGCTGACACATTTCGAGTAATGCAGGTTAAAATACATGCATTTATTTGAGGACCAGAAGAAATTTCAAGTAATTCAATATTTCAAGTATAACGATTTCTTTATAACAAGGGACTACTGCGTAGTGAAACTCTCCATATAACGAAGTATTTTGTTTTTACAACATTATGTCCGTAGAGCAACATTTATTTTTAACCTCTTCATAATGAAGCATATTTTCCGCAATTTCAATATATTGAAGTCTCACTGGTGCCACAGTGTAATGGGCGAGTGTAGATGAAGAGCATGCATGTGAACAGCTTACTACAGCCTTGCGCTTCATATTTGTCACTTTGTACACTCCGCAGCAACATGGCTCCGTATTTCACATCATCCATGTTGTGCATTGATACCAGCTGCCGATTTTATCATGGCCAAGTGTCATGTAACAAGCTTGTCTCTCCGTGAAAGCAGTAGCAAATGCAGTGGACAAGAGAGCACAATAGTAGGGATGTTGCTGACGAGGCTTGTATCTTGCAAGTGGTCACAACCAGCGAGAAGAAAGACATCGCTGCATATCGCATGGCTCACTTTTCATTATTAACCTGAAAGAAGCTATTTCTAGACTTTATGAAGAACAGGATCAATTGCCGCAAAATCATTATGAACTAATAGGCACATTTACTGCGAATTAAGCCTTCTCGGTGAGTGCACTAGAAGACCAAGATCCACGACCAAGGCTCACCGACCAAGACTCACCAAGACTCGCCAGACCAAGACTCACCAAGATCCACATAGCTAAACGCCCACTTATTTTTGTTTGTTTCTTTTTACCTGCTGGTGGTTAACCACTGTGTAGCTAGAACTCTATAAATTATGCAGGCGTTCTGTGGTAAAGGGGGCCCGCAACACCTGTAGAACCAGTTGCACAGTGGCCACTGAAATTCGCAACACCCATCCTTAGTTTGCTGTACTGATTGTATTGCTAAATGTAAAAGTTTGTTCTGCAGTTGAAATATTGAAGAGGTCTGCATTTATTGTGTGTATGTGTACTTGGAGCCTTTGTAAACAGAAAAAGAAAACACTGCATGGTTCATCCATTTCATGCATCTTTTTAGGTTGCAAATCTACTTATATACAGTCGAACATGGGTATATCGAACCCACATATATCGAATTTTTATCTATACCGAACTCATAAATTATCCCCTTGAAAATCTTTTGTAAAAGTATAGAAATTGGCACATTTATATGGAACGGTATTTTTACCCGCCATCGGATATACCGAACGCCGCATGAGCTGGAAGGTGTGCTTCAGCACTCACTGCGCTCCGCGACCTTCGCCACCTTCGCGGCACCGCACCTCCGCCGACATTCGAAACGCTCGTAAAACGTGAGGGCGAGAGAGGCGTGAGAGCGACTGTACTCCTGTTGGGCGTGTTCTCCAACTTGCGGAACAGCTTTCTTTTTTCTCTCTCTCTCTTTCTCATGCTTTCTCGGCGTTACCGTCAGCTTGGATAGCAGGAACGGAGGAGCCGGCAGCCTCCTCCTTTTGCCTCTCTCTCTCTCTCATTTAGAGCAGGAACGAAGGAACCAGCGGCTTTTTCTGTGTTGTGAGTTGATCAGCCAACCACAGCCCGCACCGTTCGTATTTGCTTAGCCAACCACAGCTCGCGTCTTTCGTACATCGCTGCTGCCCTTGCAGGTAGCCTGGGTAGCCATCGCCACCATCGCGACTGATCACTGAGCAGCATAAAGCAACACGACTGTTGAGTAGACTTACAATGTGCACCGTTTACTTTCATACTCACCATTTTTCCTGCGAGCATTCTTTCTTGAATTATATTTTTATGTTTGTGTTACAGTAATAGAAATATGGTGATTGAAATTGTAAGAACATCAATTATGAATGGGACATTAGTTACAAGCCTGCACTCGTTCTCCTTTCAGTTAAACCCAACCGGACTGGGCGCAGCACTGTCACACAGCATTTGGACACAGCAGCAGCCAACTGGCATATCTCACCCATGGCATGCCTCAACCAACTATAGCCTTTTCCAAGACAGTGCGACCGTGGGCCAGCCCCCAATGGGCAGCGGTACTGGAAGCAGCAGCAGCTCTGTCAAGGGTTCGCATGCCCCGTTGGGGTGGCAGGACAAGGAGTCCTTCTGAACAGAGAGAATGCCCACCGCTCCCCAGTGCACACCCCAGCAATACTTCCACAAACTGTTGACTCGTTTGTGTTCTGCTCACTCCCAGTTTGTTTGTTTTATTTGTGTGTCCCCTTGTCAACTGTACAACTGACCATTGCCAGATCGCAACGAATGACTTGGGACTGGGCGATGTCGTACAGTGCCAAAGCATTGTTTGAGTGGCTGGTATGAATTACATGTCACAGACTCCCTGTTCTCTTGGCATCACATGTGCACAACCAATGCCTCATAGAAATGCTTCACCTTGTGGGCATTAAATAAGAAAGTTCTCAAAACTGCACCGCGCTGACTTTGCACATGAATTCCAGCTGTTTGTAACCACCTTCAAGTGAAGAAATGTTCGCTGTTCGTAGATGTTGCCGTATGTGTTTTGACTGGTGTAGGAAAGACAGTGTGTCAGTAAGGACCGAAACCAATGTGCAAGGTGTTGAAGCAAATCTCTTTAGCAGCATGTGGCTAGAATTCCTTACTTATTGCCTTGTCACGTTAAGGTAGAGGCCTATATTGTTTTCTCAGCTGTGTTTCAACGTGTGCTCCCCAGGACAATTTGTGAAGAGCAGCACCAGACTGGTTGCTCTATTCCAGTCACCAAAAAATGTTTGGTCGTTATGTGCAGCCAGTTTGCACATTATGCAGCACAAAATTGAAGCGTGGTGAAACATCACACATCTGTTGTGACGTTCACACCACGTGGGCAGCAGTGAGGCAACGAAGATATTTGTAGTTGCTGGTACACTTGCTTTCCATGCGATGTGCCATCCTTGCAGCTTTTAGGTTGTCCTATCAAGTCGTGTTTTTCTTGTTTTTTTTTTTCTTGTGGTGCACACTTTCTTCATTTTGCACTCATTTACATCATAAATACTCCAAGAAAAACGTGTTTGGCTTTTTAATACATACCTTTAATTTCAAAGGGTGATAAATTAAATGAGTGGTGCTGCACTAGTATGCATTGTGGTTCCTCTGCTGTGATTCTGAACCTGACCTTGCATCTCTTACATTGCTTACTTATCATTCCTTTCAGGACTTCTGATTCTTCTGTCAACTGTACAGGTTCATAATTTAATGCAGGCATTGAAAAAAACTTGCGTGTTAGCCTACACAATTGAATGTGCTATACTGCTGCTCTCAAGCCATAATGCAGTTCACTGGGAAGAGAAACACAAAATGCATGGCTCGTGTTCCCAGCAGGACTCCCTTTCAGCATATTGACCATTTGGTTTCTTCCATTCATAATGACCTATCAGTGACCAATATGCTCGAGCGTCTGAGACTTGAGCCTATTCCCTCAAAACTCATGCTATATTAGTTAGAGGTCCCAGCAAGAGACGAGGTGACTTTTTCTTGCACATACTGCACACATGTGTCGGTCTTTTGTGGGTTGCCCTATGTTCTTTACAGGATCCTTGCACGCATATGATATCTCACAGTGGGTCATGCCGCATTGTAGAGAAACACAGTGTTGACGTGCACGTTGGTAAAAAAAAATGGTAACGGCGTATGTATTGTGCTGTTTGACTCAGCTAGTGGATGCTGCGAAGCACATTTGTACATTTCATGCTGGGCTTGTCGTATTGGGATTTCATGTGCAACAGTACAGCAACCAAGGGTTATGTTAAAAGTTTTTCACCCAGGAAAATTAACTGTGCGCAGTTGTCCTCGTAACTTGCTGCAGCGGGTTCTTTAAATTAACCTTAATAGCATAGTTGCCAGCAAGAGTTGGCCACCTGGGAAATGACTCCAGTTTGGTGAAAGCATTCTTGTTGCATGTGTAGTGCTGCCATCAAACGAAAAAAATTGCTATTGCATTTCATTTAGTACATGCTCTGCAGGTTTGCTTGGTTTGACCAATATGCTTGTGTGGTTGTGTATTGGTATATTAAAATTATTTTGTGTGTGTTTGTGTATGCATGTGGGGGTTCAAGCGGATACCTCATTGTTGTTGCCTAGTCAAGGTTTGCAAAGTTTTAGTTGTCAGAATGGCTACCACAACAAGCCTCGGTTTAAAATGCACTTGCATAGTGCTGTTCCTGTTTGTGGAAATGTGCTTTTTATGTGTTTCTTTCTTCTTTTTTTTTTAAACGCAGTACAGAAGTATCATCGATGCACTTTGTTTGTGGTGTGGCCATTTTAATATGTCATTATCTCCATTGCTGCACATTTCATTAAGGCTCTTCTAGGGTAGCACATTCTATCCTTACATTTGGAAAAGGCACATTTTAAAGAACTCTTGCTCACATTGCTCTGCTACCCTTATCTGCGTTGTATGCATCACTCGAGGGAAAAAAAAACAAGATTAGCATTGCTTATATTAATGCCTCGCTTGTGCATTGGTGTTTCACAACCTCATTTTATTACCATAATTGGCAAAAGAAGAAAACAAAAGGGGGAGGGGGACCTGCCATTCAGTGCTCGTTGATAAAATTTCATACCTTGGTTGCCAACCTACAGATGTCGCATTTTACAAAGTTGTTTTAATTGCTTTATATAAAGATTATTTTTAGTGTTTTGAGTCCTTCATGTTGTTATAGCTTCTGCCAAAGCATAGTGCAGAGTCATGTTTTATCATCATTGTTCAGAAAGATATTGAACTTTTGCTTGGTAAGTGTGCACGTAAAAAAAAAAAACAGTGAGAGTTGATACTCTTCTGTTAAAGTGTGCACCTTTTAGCAGTGTGTGCTCGAGTTGAGGATGCACCGGGGCTTTACGGCCTTGTTGTAAAGCACTGCCAGAACAGCCGTGTTTTTGTTGACATTGCAAGAAACAGGTCTTGCACAGAACTACGTAGAAGTTTCCTACTTAAATGTGTTGTTGTCCTTTGTTCTCTGTGTAGCGGTGGGCTTGTGATGAGAAGCATGCAAACCCTTCATGTTGGCATCCTTTTTTTTTTTTCTCCCATTGCTGGAGTAAAGTACTGTGTGCTTAATGCTGTGTTAGAGCGAATGTGCCCTGTTCCTACATTATAAAAGAAGAAGAAAAAAGAAAGACCATAGCAGAATTAATACCACACCTGTTTGGCTGTTGCAGTTGCCTGACATGGTCAACACTGCCGCCTGTCATGCTGTTGTCAGTTCAATGTTTGCAGAGTTAATTCTAAAAAAACTGAGAAGAACTTCTATTGGAACATCGTTATTGGCTCATAGAAATAAAGAGAGTCCAACACCAGTTGATTCTTGAATTGCTTCCTCAATGTTCCTGTGTGCTCTTCTTAAATTTGATATACATTTGTCACGAAGCATCTGTGATCGCAATTGATCCCCGATCAGAATCGAATTTCTTGACCATGCTTCTCTCCTTCCTGCATCTCTCAGTAGTGGAGATAAAAATCCCAGTCAGGCTCGATCGTGGTTGAAAGTACACCATGCGACACCCATATTACCAGTTTTACATAAAAGCTGTTAAACAGTGCTCTTCAGTTGCTCTCTTGTGGTGATGACGAACACCCACGGTTAAAACTAACAGCTTTTTGAAAAACAGTGGTGTGGTCAGTATCAAGCAGCCAACAACACAACCCTCATCGAAGCACCTGAGTCAGGCCCGTAGCCAGGGTGGTACCGGAGGGGGGAACTTCAGGAGGGGCCTGGCCCCTCCTGAAATTTTGCTTGGGAGCTAGTGTTGATGAGGTAGTGTAGTGCTAATAACATAAAATTTAAGCCTATTAATAATGTTGCATTTAAAACAGTTCTTCAATTGCTCTGTAGTGGTTAAAACTAACAGCAGCTTTTTGAAAAAAAGACACGAGGCCTGTGCGGAATCTCAGGACAGTGACAGCGTAAGCTGGAGAAGCGACTTTCTTAGTGGCCATTGTAAACTCTTGGGGATCTCTCCAAGTGATCGGGCCATCAGGTATATCGAAGAGCCGAGTCAGGTTGCTGCCGGGGCTGCGTACGTCGCCTGTCGCAGGATAGTTGGCACGATACGGTAAAACTTCTTCACGATGCGGTGCTTTGCAATAATGATGACGGAAAAGTTGAAGAAGATAGTTTCATAATGACGATATTGATGATGCCCCTGTAATGGGTGCAGAGCTACGAAGAATGTGCCCCTGTGCAGAGCAACAAAGCATGCATCCCTGTGTCCTTTCAAATGATTCCTCGTGCTTGTTATGCAATCCACTTTCCTCAGCGCGCACTGGTGTATTGCTATTTTTCCGCGTAACATTATGTTTGTCAATGCAATTCCTCGGCAGGCTTTATACCTGTCTAGGTCTTTTAGCGATGACTTTTGAAGTACAGGCGTAGCTCAGTGGTAGAATGCTTGGCTGCCACGCACATGGACATGAGCTCAAATCCTCCTCAGTCCTAGTTATTTTTTTCTAAAATTGACGCGATAGTGGTTACAGACACCGGCGGACACCTGCAACAGTGGCAGCAGCGGACAACTACGGCACCAAAAATGGCCCTTGTTGTCATCTCATAACAGCTTGCACTGTAAAACAGTGGTGTGGTCAGTATCAAGCAGCCAGCAGCACAACCTTCATCGAAGCACCTGAGCCAGGCCCGCATTCAGGGGGGTACGCTGGAGGCCCGGGCCCCTCCCGAAATTTTGCTTGGGGGCTAGTGTTGATGAGGTAGTGTAGTGCTAATAACATAAAATTTAAGCCTATTACTAATGTTGCAGCTTAAAAAGTCACTTATTGTACATACTGCAATTATTACCGAAAATAAGTGAAAGTAGATAGTTTTCCTGAAATAGTCAATGCCTTCAGCAAGGGGGCCCCCACCGAAAAAAATTTCTGGCTACTGGGCCTGACCTGAGCAACCACATTACGTGGCATTAGTGAGAAGTTGCAGCAATACTGCCCTTACAGGCCATGGGAATGCGTAGCCAGACATCAAGGTTCACTAAATCACTTGCAGCACGGATATGTGTTGTGTGTGACACAACAGAAAACATAGAAAGTACTACCATGTGCCTGTAGAGATAGCTCAGAAGGGAAGGTGTTGCATCTAGTCGTAAGGATGTGTGTTTGATTCCTAGCCATAGAGTCTGCATTGACAATGTGGGCAAAATGCTAAGAACGGTGTGCTTTAAATTTGGTGCACATTAAGGAACCCTATGTGGTTAAAATTATTCCGGAGTGCCCCAGTATGGCATGTCTCATAACCGTATTGGTAGTTTTGGAACACGATACCCCACAAATTAATCTTGTAAGGTATGGGTGTACTGAAGGAACAGCACTGAATATAGGAAGTTCTAAGACATAGTAATTATGTCTTATAGCTTCATTATGTCTGCTTTATTAATTTCACAAACAAACTCAAACCACAGAGTCTACAAAATGGCATGGGTGGGTCAATTGCAAGCACAATGACAGCTTTTAATGTCGCTTCTTTTCTGTCTGCATCATCTGTCTTTATTTACAGTTGCCATGATACAGCAAGTACCAACTAGGTAAGAAAACAAGCATATAGTGAAGCCCTTTGCATGTGCTGATTTCATGCAGTAGCAAAACATGCCACTTGAATACCCTTTAAAGTGTGAGTTAACTAGTACTGTTTTGGGGAGGGGTGCGGGGGGGGGGGGAGTAGGCAATAGCATGCAAACTTGTAGCTCGTGTGGCTGTTTGTCAAGGCAGAGCAAAGGAAAAAAAAGAATTTAAATGCAAATATCAACAGAAATCTGACTCTGGGTAAAGCATATTAGTAAAAGATGACTTTCCAGCCAATGTTTGTTTTAAAGAAAAATATTGTTTTTTTCTCATGGTTGAGTATTCATGATGGTTTCAGTTTAAGAAAGACCCTCGTTTTTACCACCCATAAGAGTTGTAGCATTGTGCATGGGAGCAGAAAAGAGTAGCTGAATCATCACATCAAGTGCCAGGTTGCAGTACCTCTTTCCCCATTAAAGAATCGTGGGTGCTTGATGGCACGTACCAAAGCCAGTACCTGCCACATTGCAATGCTAAGCAGACGCATGTTGTCCTTATCACTGATGCATACAAGGTCTTTGCTTGTAACTCTTCTTCCCACATCATCTTTGAGGATGTTTGCATTCATTCACAGCATTGGACAATAATGACATTTGATGTCGCATTATTGGAACAAGGCTGCTGCTTTATCTAATGATCCAATCTACGGAGAGGGAAGGGGAAGTGGAGGGGGGCAGTTGGTTTGGTGATGACAAACAAAAGTTACAATATTGCTCGCACTCACCCAATTGCCACAGAACACTGATTTAACTTAATAATGGCTTGAATTTTAAATATTGAGGCTAAGTAGATAACTGGTACATCTCTGAAACAATATTGCCTGAACACAGTGTTGTGTATGTGTGTGTGTGTGTGTGTGTGTGTGTGTGTGTGTGTGTGTGTGTGTGTGTGTGTGTGTGTGTGTGCATGTGTGCGTGTGTGTGTGTGTGTGTGTGTGTGTGTGTGTGTGTGTGTGTGTGTGTGTGTGTGTGTGTGTGTGTGTTTTGTTCAGGGTGTTCTATGGTGAAATTATCTGCTACACTATAGAAATGGAATGTGACCATATGTGGTGGGGCCAGTATGGTGTGCTCCTGTGCCCATGTCATACCATTTAGTTATTACAATTCATAGATGTGTTAAGCCATTCCAAGGTACATATGAATGCAAGAAATTTGACTATTGTTATTAATACATCACCAAATAACATGCTGAACTTGCCAACTGTTTGCAATTTATGAGGCCTTCCATGGGTTATAAAGAAGTTCTGAGCTATTTTTTGGGCTACCTTCACCCAGAATTGGAGCAATGTCGTGTTCTCCCTCTCACATTGATTTTTGCTTTAGCAACATGGAGATCTCAGAATGTTTTAGAAAAATCTATCAGCAACTTCGTCCTCTGGCCGTGCAAGCGCCTTATAGCCAAAGAATCAACAAGCATCACCTTGAATCCGTGTTTTGTGCTTATAAGGACTTAGTCTTCATTGCTTGATAAATTCATTTCTCTCTCTCTAGTCTTAATTGCTTCTTTATACCTTGCCTAACCTAGCCAAGTAGTCTTAGTTTCTAGTTCACTATGCTCTACCGCAAGAAAGGCGCCCTGCTAAGTAGTATTGTGCAAAAAACGTATGTGTTATGCTGAAGTTTATTGAAGCGCACCCATTGTTGTCGCTGCTGGTAACTCAGTGGCTGTGGCACTACATTGCTGTGGGATCTCAATTCTAATCTAAGTTATCTTGTTTTTCATACTGTGTAGGTGTCCTTTTGAATGTGCATTTTTAAAATATCAACTAACTCCCTAGTTTTCACGCTAAGCAGAAGTTATTTGTTTGGTAAAAAACCAATGTAAAGTTTTAATTAATGTATGCAGTTTAACTAAAGAAGCATGATTTCTACACCTACTGTTTTCCTGTTTCATAAGACTGCTATGTACTTGCCATGGTTCACTACTGAGGTTGTTAAAAATATGTACTCAGTTTTTACTTTTTTGGATAGTGTTCTCACCTCTTTGTTACTCTGTCCTTGCCTGAAATTTGCTGAAAGCAAGAGTTTTGTCTTGCTTTCAGCAAATTTCAGAACGTTTTCAGGACAAGGCAAAACTCTTCAGCAAGAGTTTTGCCTTGTTCTGAAAACTCTTGCCGGAAAGCAAGAGTTTTCAGAACTTCCCCTGTCCGTGGGGGACATAGCAATCCCATGGTCAAGCGATGTCACGCAAACAACTGGTTTGATTGGCTAGTCACACTGATGTCATGAGTAATTTCTTTATCTCAACTGAGAACTAATGTTGCTTGTAATTGTTGGAATTCTGTGGTTTGTTTTGTTTTAAAAAACAAACAGAATGCACTGTCACAGCAGTTTACCACTGCAGTCAGGAACTTCCATTAGACAGCGAACGTCATGTGTCTTTTACAAGCCGCATGTTGACAAGAGCTGTGGAACCTGTGCTTACCGCCAAGATCTTTTGCTTTTGTTTTTTTGTTTTTTTCTGGAACACCATGAATTGCCCTTGTGTTACTGGCTGTGAGTATCATGACTGGTGGCATGTCAACCTGCTACATCATGTTCTTGTGCAAGGCAACACGTGAGCGTAGTTGCTGCAGTGTGTCGATACACTAGGCTACGCATCAATGCACTGGGCTCTCTCTATACAATCAACACTGTGATCCACATGTTCGTGGCCATAATTGCTCCCAAAAATACCACCACAACTTCCACATTTGTACATATGTGCAATTGTCCATAAGCTTTTGCCTGCTCTCATACTTCTTAGTGTTTCTGGATTGTCTGTGTACCATACAAGAAAATGTTACTGGCCATATGGCCTAAGGCCATTGGAGAACAAGGGATACAGAGGCTTTGCAGCAGCCTAAGGTCCCTTGATAAACCTCAAGTACCTCTACTCTTTAAACTCTGCTAATGCTGCATGAACACTTTGTCCCTTGCACATTCCCTCTGCAGGAAGCCATTTTACACACTGCACAACAATTGGTCTGCCTTCCGTTTCCCTTGGAAACTTGTGAATCCTGTGTTTTGCTTGTAGAGGAGCCATTCCTTTCGCCTTACTTTAACATGTGTGTCACTAATACAATTTATGCAGGTTCTGAAACAATTAATGGTAAGTGTACCCATACAGCAGTGCCAGCAATGACTGCTAGTTAGTCTGCATTGTGTTTTTTTCAGTTAAAGGGACCCTAAAACAGTTTTGGCAATTTTGTACAAATGCATTGTATTTGTACTTCAAGTTCTTCTGATTGTTAGCTGACCAGTATCAGCGCTCTACGTTAAGGGTGTAATTTACTGCAAGATTTTAAATATATGCACTGCTAAAGATTGATGCAACTCAGCCTAAGGAGTTTTCAACCACTCGTGCCCATGGTTCGTGCAATAGGCATGCAACGACTGATATGATTGGCTTTCTCCGACTGCCA
This sequence comes from Hyalomma asiaticum, assembly GCA_013339685.2. NCBI lineage: Eukaryota > Metazoa > Arthropoda > Arachnida > Ixodida > Ixodidae > Hyalomma > Hyalomma asiaticum. Next base: position 1,210,578 of record CM023483.1, on the reverse strand, counting down.
TCATGAGCATGCACTGGAGAAGGCAACGATACTGGTTGTGCCACCAAAGTGTCACAACGATACTGGTTGTGACACTATGGTGGCACACACTCATATCACGGACGTGCTACGGAGGCCTCGACACAGAAGCTGCTGTGGAAGGCACAGCTGTCGCTAGCGTGCGCACCACAGCTAAACTACGGAGGAACAGTGTAGTAGTAAGAAGGAAGGTGACACAAATAAGCCCATATCTGCCTTGATGCAAGGTGGGTTGCTAATTTATAGTGTGAATGATTTGATAATGACGTAGCCTAATCAGCGACATGTCAAAAAAACCATTCGGGGAACCTTTAAGTTGAAGTGGACTGCCACGTGTGCATGAGGGGAGGACGGTTTTCTGACAAATATACAGGCAGTGTATTGGGGATATTCTCATGATTACGCACACTTACTGTGGTGGTTATCAGCTCTCAGTTGGAGGACAGTAATTCTTCACTTCAAAAGCAAGTGCTTCAAAACCACTGCTTTCTGTGGAAAGGACAAATCCTTATAGGACAATTAAGAGGCCATTGTACATAACGTTTTGGTCACATTGATGCTGCGATTAAGAGCCCCTCTGCAGAATGAACTACTATGCTCTGTAAAAAAAAAGGGGGGGGGGGGGGGAGGGGAATGGGGCTCACGTGGGCTCCCCAGGGAACACTATATGGCTCTCTATTTAAAAAACAACAAAAAAAAAACAGCGGCCAGTATATTTTTGCGGCACCTGGCCAGCGTGATTTCATTCCAGAGACGGGTGGGGACCAATCAAACGGGCGCTTTGACACCGTTGACGCTCGCACACTTGGAAACCGCGCCCTGCGCGCCCTCCCGCTTAGCAACGCTCCCTCGCCGCCGCCGATACAAAGCGCGCTCAGCAAGAGAGAACCCGTCGTGTTTTCGAGGGACGTTTGCACGGCAGGGGTGGCCGTGGTTTGCCCGTGTCACTCGCCGCTTCGCGGTGGGCGTTCGGCGCTCACTGGATGGATGGATGGATGCTATGAGCTTCCCCTTTGTAACGGGGCGGTGACATGTGCGCCACCAGGCTCGTAAGAAGATTTAAGAACTTTTTTTTTTCTCTTTTAATTTTCCTCATGCCTTTTAAATTTACTTCAATCACATCGATCATGCCATATCAAAAACGGATTTTCATATCCCAGTTCCCTGCCCCTTATGGCAGAAATTCCATATTTTTCCCTATAATTATTTTTGTCCGTTCTCTCTAGTTTTCTGCCACCAGTATTCTAACCGTCTCTTACTTATTTCAATCGCGGCTATGTTCAGCTTCCCGTTGTTCGCCCTAAAACCCAAGGCTTCATGTAGGGTGGTGCCCAAACGTACACCTGGGTGGATATTTCCGCATTCAATCAGAACATGTTCTGTCGTTTCCCTATCTTCCTCACAGCATGTGCATTTTTCTTCTTCTTTACTGAATTTCGCTTTATAAACACGCGTTCTAAGGCAGCCCGATCTCGCTTCAAACAATTAATAAAGCGCTTCCTCTTGAATTATCATAAAATGCCTCCCTCTTTATTTCGTTTTTGCCCTCTCGGTAGTTATTCAGAGTCGGTTTTTTTTTCCATCGCTGTCTTCCAGTAAATCTTCTCCGCCTCTCTGACTTTTCCCTTTACGCTCTTTGTTGTCAGTTCTCTTAGAGCCGTATATTTACTGGTGAGCCTCCTAGTTCTCTTTCTCCACTGCGTGTCAACGCTCTTTCTATATAAATAGCGGAACACCTTCACTGCCCACCTAACCTCTTTCATATTCCTTAGCCTTTCTTCAAACCTTATTTTGCTCTGCGCTTCCCTTGCCTCAAAACTCGCCCATCCCATATCGCCCTTTACAGCCTCGTTTGTAGTTTTCCCGTGAGCACCCAACGCGAGGCGTCCCACAGTTCTTTGATTCACATCCATTCCCGATTGTATCTCTGGCCTCATGCACACCACTGAGTTCCCAAATGTAAGCCCCGGTACCATTACCCCTTTCCACAGACCCCTAAGCACCTCGTACCTATTGTGTCCCCATAACGCTCTGTGCTTCATTATTCCTGCGTTCCTCTTTCCCTTTGCTGCCAAGGCTTTTTCCTGTACCTTCATGTATCTATCGCCCTCATTTACCCATACGCCAAGGTACTTGTATTCGCTTACTCTCGGTATTTCTTGGCCCTGTATGGATACCGCCTGGTCGTTGGGATCATTGAATACCATCAATCCGCATTTTGTTACACTAAATCCTAGTCCTAGATCCTCGCCTTCCTTCCCGCATATATTCACCAGCCGTTGTATATCATCTCGACTGTTTGCGAATAAGACAATATCATCAGCATAAAATAAACCCGGAAGCATCTGCTCAATCATCACGCCGCCCTGTTTGTGTGACAGATTAAAACCAATGTGGCTATCTCCTAGCGCTTTTTCCATTCTAACCATGTACAGCATGAATAACAGCGGCGACAAAGGACATCCCTGTCTCAGCCCCTTGCTAATATCAACGTTCTCTCTGCTACTTATTCCTTCCCATTCTATGCAAACTGTATTTTCTCGATATATTTCCCTCAACAGCTGTACACAATCGTCGCCTATGCCCATTCCTTCCAAAATTTCCCACAATATTTCCTGATTAACATTGTCATACGCCCCAGTGATGTCTAGAAAAGCCACATACAACGGCCTCCTTTCTATTTTGGATATTTCTATACACTGAGTAAGAACAAATAGGTTATCGTCTAAACGCCTGTCTACTCGAAATCCATTCTGAAGTTCTCCCAAAATATTGTTACGTTCTGCCCAGGCTTCTATTTTTAATTGTCAGGAAATCACGCCACCGCCATCCGGAGCTGGCGGCTCAGAGTTTAACCATGCACTCGCCCGTCGCCCTTACAGGGATTTTTGTCACAATCGCCGGGGGGATATCGCTTTGGAAGGAAGGCGGCACGAATAACCACGCGGCTGCGCCTTCGTGGTTTGTAAACGGTGACACAACTTCGAAAAAGTTTAAGAGACCCTTTAAAATATATGACAAGCACTCGCACCGAAAACACGTTCACGTTGGTGCACATAATTAAGCGCTGAAATGAAAACAAAGATCCGTTTAACGAGGATTTGTGCGGGATGACCGCGCTTTTTGCAAAAATTACATTACAAGCCAGATCTGCCAGATCCATTACAAGCCAAAGCGCCTCTTATCGCGTTTCTTATCGTGTGGTGTGTGTTATCGCTGTGTCCTGCTGTAGCGCAGTCTATGGGCTCGAACTGCTGCTCGAACCTTCAAATTTCGTATATAAAATCGCCGTACCACGTCGGCGTGATGTGCAAGGACTGCGCATGGTTCCGGTGGCGCTTTGAATGCAAGTCAAGTACGATCGAGTCAATCGAAGAAATCGGCGAAATGAACGGATGACTGAAGGGCTGTACAGGTGATGGCTGCCGCGGCCTACAGCCCCTTCGTGCCTCCTCCTCCTCCGAATAGTGTCAACGTGATGGAGGGGCTTAACGACGCGCCGGGCATTGTGGGCGTTACCGATTTGCTTTGGCTACGCTCGGCGCTTATGGCGCTTCGGTTTAGTTCACAGCCGTACGGAAACCAATTTGTAACAACAGCGAGAACAGGCATGTGCATGATCATTGACGTTTCTTGCGTGCATCGTAGCGCGCGTCGATGCAAGCGCTACTTTCTCGTTGCGTCGTTGTCTGCCATCGAAAGGGTGACAGTAATAAACTTGCTGTATTTTTAATGAAGCGCTTATGCACTTTCGTGCTGACTTGGGCTAATTAAATGCTACCATATGACCCGCCACGGTGGTCTAGTGGCTATGGTACTCGGCTGCTGATCCGAGGGTCGCGGGATCGAATCCCGGCCGCGGCGGCTGCATTTCGATGGAGGCGAAATGTTGAGGCCCGTGTGCTGTGCGATGTCAGTGCACGTTAAAGAACCCCAGGTGGTCCAAATTTCCGGAGACCTCCACTACGGCGTCTCTCATAATCAGAACTGGTTTTGGGACGTTAAACCCCACAAAACAAAAAAAAAAAAAAATAAATGCTACCATATATGTTTGGTTACTCTTAATGAGTCAGTGGCCTGGAGTACGAGTGGTGGTGGTGTGTGTATATGCATCACATTCGCATATGTCAGCAGCATTACACCCATAAACACCCACCTTCAACATCCGACAGAGACTCCCTCGCCGCCGCCGATTTCACCATGCCAGATTTCATACTTGGCAAGAGTGATTCATGAATGTGCTGACAGCATGCTTTTGTATTCATTATGCTGCTGCGCGGCCACAGTGTAATGGTGGAAGAATCTTTGAATAGGCTAGTCGGTTCTCAGCAATGTGGAATATTTAAGCGCAAACACGACAATTACAGAAGGGAGCCGTACGCGTAACAACAGGACCAGCACGCTTACATGTCTTCCTTTGTTACTCCTCCTGTATGCGCTAAAGCACTTATGTTCATATGAATAATTATACAAGCAGGCTTTTTCATAACACTGTTGTCTCTACTTTATGCATGCCATGCACACATGCCACTGCCAGGAACACTGGGTTGCTGATTCGTCATTATGGAAGACCAGCCATGGCGTGTGCCCATTTATGAAGTTTCTCTCGTTAACTTTAGTGCTGTGCGCTGTATTTGGGAGCCTGAACTGCCGGAAAATGACGGAGGTACAGAATACGAAATTCTTTTAACTGATAAAGGCCCCACATAACCAGTGCAACCGCACAAAGACACGAAACATGACACTGCACAGTTTGTAGCCAGAACATATCAGGCAAACCTATTGCGATCTCGACCATGCCAATGTCTGAGTGAGCAGCGACCATTTTGTATGGTGTGAGACATGTGCCCGGGAAACTCTTTAGAGCATAGCTCTTATGCGCTTGTTGTTGCATTGAGCATCGTCCATTCACCTTTGCCATAACTGAGCAAACAAGCACAGTGCTGAATGTCGTAGGAACTGTTTTTTCTTTTTTGTGAAGTTGCAGGAAGTCACTGTGTCTTTGATGATAGGAAGCTGATTTGTGATGGCACTCGCCATGGTAGTCTAGTGGCTGTGGTACTCAGCTGCTGATCCAAGGGTCGCGGGATCGAATCTCAGCCAAGGCAGCTGCACTTCGATGAGACTAAATATCGAGGCCCGTGTACTGTGCGATGTCAGTGCGCATTAAAGAACCCCAGGTGGTCGAAATTTGCGGAGCCTTCCACTATGGCGTCTTTTATAATCAGATTGTGGTTTTGGGACATAAGACCCCAGAAAAGTGTCAATTCATTAACCACATCTAAAGAGGAGCAGAGGAAATGGAGGAGAGTAGGAAAAAATTTGAAGCAGTTTCACTGACTTAAATTTACGAAGACTAGTTAAACATAGGGTTGTATGTTTTCGGGTGAAACTCGATTTTACTAAATTCTTGCACCGCCAAACATTTTAGTGAGGTATTGGGTTAAAACCAACTTTCCACCAATTTCTGGTACCACATACCAACCGATCTTTTCACTGCATGGAGTTTACTGTGCACAGACAACGGCCAACGCGCCTTGGGGCAAGTAATGTGGACGCTAAGCGACTGTCACGTGTAAACTTATATTTGTTAATGTTACCCAAAAGCGAAAATTGAATTTCAGAATTGTTGTGCAGAAACCCTGATTTCTTCCTGATTATCGCCTTGACAAATAGCACCACCCCCCCCCCCCCTTAAATCTGAGAGAAGATAAAACATGAAAACAAACAACCCTAGCTAAACAGAGGAGTTGCTTCAATCTACTTAGGTTGCTTCTGACTATCACTATCATGTATCGGTAGGCTGAGGGCAAGGATGGGGGTAGTGGGTCAAGGGCAAGTGCAGGTCCATTTTTCCCTTCTGCACAACCTTTTATTTATTTATTTATCTATTTATTATTCTCATTCCTTTCTTTTTTTTTTCATTTCTTTCCTTCCTTCCCTCTTTCTTTCCTACTTCCTTCCTTTCATGCTTTCTTTATCTCTTTCTGTACTGTCCCTTACATGATCACTATCATGCATGGTTAGGATTACTGACAAGAAGGGGCCAAGTTGGCCTCGAAACATCGGAGGAATTTTCGCATTTGTGGTGGTGTCAGCTTATCGCAACTAAGTTGGCTAGTGCTTACTAAAGCAGAATGTTTCCGGGTCAGATGGTTTAAGCTGTCTATATGTACTGCACAAACGAACGCTTGATCAGCATTGTAAAGGCTGTTTGTTAGGCCTTGTTGTGTTTAGGCATGGCAGTGTAGCATAACATCAAAATCTGGTTTCAGAAAGTAGACCTCTAAAAGATGCAATGTTAGGGCAAATATGATATGCACAAATATAATATTTTGCCAATGCTTACGCAGGAAATGCTTGGAAATCAAATAAGCGCACTAAAAACACAGGTCTAGTTCTGGTAACTCCTAGCTGAACAACAAAAAATACATTTCAATACTGCATCTCATATAGTTGCAATATTTGTCGGCCTGGTTGCTTCACTTGTGATTGCGTTCACTGTTGGTAATATATTGTCATCCTTTTTTCCCTTTTTAGGAACATGTTACCAAATGGTGATGTCACCACTGGATACATTAACATGAATCCCTACTGTCTGCCTTGTTTTAAATATGTGATGTGTTTCTTTTAACGACTGTTTTGTACTTTTATCTTTGTAACCAATCCTTTCAGTGGTTTTCTTTGTAAACAATATGATTCCACCATTTTCCATTATGCTGGTGTGTAGCTTTTCTCTACACTTGTATATACTCACCTCTTGAAGCCCTTTTGTTAGCTTGTAGTTAAGTGTTCCCAAGAGGTTGTGTTTGTGTAATTTCTTTATTATAAGCACTATTTAAAATTAATGCAACTGCTTAAAGAAATTCACTGAAATATCCATGGCCTCAGAGTCTCCTAGCTATATTTCTCTAATTATGCCTTTTTATGAATGTTTTTTTGCTTTGCCATTTTTCGTGCCTTTTAAAGGGGACAAGGATTTTGGAGATATGTCCTGTATATTATGGCCAAACATGGTGAAACTAAGCAGACTTGTATGGTTTTTCATGCTCATTTCAAGCACTATACAATAGCTTTTCTTGTGGGGCAGCTAGTTAAGGAGATAGACGTTGTCGCTACTCTGTTGTTTCCGAAGACAATGGAAGAAATGTTGCTCAGTAGAAAGTGGACATTACTACAGAGCTAAGTACTGTAATATGCAATAATGGAAACACTGCAAACAATTTTCAAATCAAATTATGATTAGTCATTCTGAAGATCAAAATGCAATCTTTACATCATGGCCACTGCAAAGAAAAAATATAAATCTAATTTTAAGAATAAGTGTGCAGAAAATTGAAATCCTACTCTCTGCACTTTGTGGTACCCAGGTAGGGCTTTATATTATAAAAGAATGATAGCTCTAGCTGTTCAATATCATGAGCTATCACTCCAATTACCTAAAATTAATGACCAAAGAACATTCTAAATTCAGCTCGTACAAACTGCATAAAACTACATTGCAGGTGAAATACTAATCTTGTAAGAGATAAACCAGGCTTTACATGTGAAATGACACCTTTATATTTCAACTATGCTATAAAAAAAAACTTTTTTCTTTCATATCTGGTTTGGTCTCCACAACCTATGTCCCTCCTTAAAATAAACATCCCTTGCCCTTTCAGCCTCAGCACTTAAGTGATAATAGCAAGTCCTGCTTTTGTCACTTCACGCCATTCTGTTCCTAGTAGTATACATTGTGATCATGAAGAAGGAATCACATGGGAGGCACAGCTTGGCTTCTTTCTGCGTTGTGATAGTCTCACTCTGGAGCATGGCGACAGACATTGTGACAGCAATGCCAGGGTCCTTCAGTACTTTGTAAACAGAATCCTGGAACTGCCTAGTGTACCAGGACCGAAATATCGCGACAAATGCAGTTGGAGAATGCAGAGACTGCTGCATAGGCCAAGTCTCTGCAGTCAACTATTGGAAAAAAAAAAAAAAGCTGTGGTTCCTTTCATTGCCACGAGAGATGCCACATCTATGTTCTCCAACCAGTGAGCACATGTGAATGTGTGCTCTTCCTCCTCACCCAGTGTGACACTATCAAGACGCGCGCTTGCATGGGTTCCGCATGGGGTTTTACCTCCTATACTATCCTTACTCAGTCATTTCTTTATGCAACAGCAATGGTTGTAAAAGGCAGTGCACGCACCCTATCCAAGTAAATAAGGCAGGCATAAAGTGGAACCAACATGCTCAGGATACCGCAAATTGGAAATCGTTGGGAGAGGCCTTCGTCCTGCAGTGGACATAAAATAGGCTGATGATGATGATGATGAAGACATTGTTGGGGCCACCTGTATAGAATGCTGCAGGAAATCCTTATTCTGTGAGATTTCCTCACACCGTGCCATTGCTAATACTATACAGTGCTAGTGTCTGATGACACTGTATTTAGCACTTCGACATTAATCACACCTTCTAAGGAGGAGGAGAAGGATGGGACCAGAGGAAGAAAGAGAAGGACTTGGACATTCAACCTTAGGCTCTGACTGTGCTGTCTTCTGTGTGCAGGCCCAACGATAATGTTAAAGGGCCCTGAAACCAAGTTTTACTAGCTGAGATTTGCATTGAAATGGGCTCCTTGCTTTGTCCCGAGATAAATTCAGAAAGAATTTTCAAGATTGATGTGGGCAAACTGAAGTTATTGAACTTGCAAATTCAAAATGAAAGCATACAGATATTGGCATTCCCTTTTGCATTTCAGTTACCAGAGATGTGCTCACTGCTTCCACTCAAGACGTGGCTGACACCTCGCAGTACCAAAACTATGCTGTCCATTGTGGCCTTCCTACCACGACAGTTAGTGCTTTTTGATGGCGTTGTTGCCTTGGGCTACAGTAACAATGTAGGCTGCACAGCACTCTTTGTGTCAAATCCTCACAAAAATAAAATCGTAATGCATAAATTTATGTCCATTAGTAGCTGTAGCAAGCACGAAACACATTTTTGTCTTAAAATTCACTATAATACGTTCATTGTAAGCGTGTGCAGTGAGTATTCTTATTCCCAACTGTTCTCAGCCAATCAGACCTGGCAGTGCAATGAGCATAGCAAGGTCACATATGCTGCAGTTGGCACGGAAGCTGATTTCAGGTACAAATTAAAATATGTTACACTCTGGTTTCACCGCTCTCACTGGTGCTGTGGTCATCGAGCCCGTCAGGAAATGTATAGTAAAGGAATGTATGTAATGTGCACTTCAGGGCCTCTTTAAATGCATAACACAATTGCATGGACTTTTCCAATCATGGTATTGGAATCTTTTCTTCTGCATTGTCCGTTAATTGTTCCTCTTTCTTTTTAAAATTCATTACAGGAAGGGACCCCACCATTGTTAATTTATGGTTTCATTATTTACCTTTAAAAGAAAATGTTGAAATGTTATATCGCTTCAAGTTTGCCTAATATTTGTCTTGTATCCCTCTTAACAAACACAAGTCATTGATCTGGCAATGAGTGATATGATTATTTTCTGAGAACACAGTGGAATCTTTCCTGTGCATGTGTGACCAGTCCCTCTTGTAGTCTCGCTTGTTGAGTGAGAGGACCTGGTCTCTTCATTTTAGGCTCACGTTTTTATTGTGTCTGTAAATTGTTGTGGAGCTATTTTCTATTGTGTGTTAATTCCTACATCCTACCTTTTTTATTCTTCTTTCTGTACAAGCACTTTGTAGGAATTAAAGGGGCAATGAATCTAAAGACAGTTCTTCGTAAGTTACCATTTCACAGTGCCAAAAGTACAAATCTTTGCGAGGAAGAAATGCTTGGTGAGCTAGAATATGTGCAAAGAGAAAATACAGTTGGTGACACCACTATGAATTTATCTCATTTACGTTTATGACATAGGTGATTTATTTTCTTTGATGACATGCATAAATAATTGTCTACATGACTAAATGTCAGTAAATGATACAAATTGTGTTCTGTAGAAGCCAGAACCATAATGTAGCATGTTTAAGAAAATTTCGTTGAGTCACTGTGGCCAGAATACGAAAAAAAGAGACTGATCATATATGACACTATAGTGCAGCACTAAGTTTGTAAGTTTGTTTAGACTGATAAGTTACTGTTTGGGAACTCTGTAGTGATAAATTTTATCATTTTTTATTTAATATTAGAAACAGACAGACAGGTACGATCATAGTTGCTGCTTCGCATTTATAAGTTTATCGGTGTGACCTCGTAAAGTGGAAGCTCCTAAACAAAATAAAAAAGCAACAAGCATTTCTGCTCATGAATTTCTAGCAGCTATGACGAGCATCCATCGCCTTCAGTGCAGGAGCATCAACTACGAAAGAAGGTTTGCACACAGAAACGGAAGCAAGGGTGCCTGTGTTTCAGTGCTCGCACAGGAGGTGGCAGTTTTTGGAAGCACACGACCAGCTGTTTTAGTCTGTTGGCATTGGTGTCAGTCAGATTGGTGGGCGGTATTTCCACTGCAATCAACCATATGGAGAAATCCTGGAAAAAAAAAATATAATTATATATATATATATATATATATATATATATATATATATATATATATACACACGAGAACTCGTGCTCAATGGGCCAAATGTTATTTGGAGTGAAATAGCCATGAATTCGCAGTTATCGCAGGTCCGGCTTTTTTCAAGGCCTCTCTATGCCTCTATACCATTAGCAATAAATGATAACTGCAAAGTCGTGTCTGCATACATACATACATACATACATACATACATACATACATACATACATACATACATACATACATACGTACATATGTCAGTGCACATTAAAGTACCCCGGGTGGTCGAAATTGCTCTGGAGCCTTTCATTGTGGGGTGCGCCTAATAATATTATGATTGTTAATGACATAAAACTGAAATATGTCTACCTCCAGGATTTTAAGAAGTTATACATATAGTGCACTATAGTAGGACACAACAAACAACACTTGGCAACAAAGGCAGACACACCATGCATGTACAGATGCTAAAACCACTATATAATGTAGCATAAAATTAAAGTACACTTCAAAATTGTATTTTACATAATACTTTAGTAACATTCATAATCTGATCACTGTGTTCACCATTTGTTAATACTTTGTCCCGTTTTTCCTCTTCCTAGGTGCATGTCCCTAAATTCCGAGGTCGTCATGGGATGCAGAACATGAGCCCCGCTCTCCTCCTTATTTTCAATATGTGATGCTACTTTTTCTTTTTTGAAGACTGTACTTTGTACTTATCTTTGATCTTTGACACCGATCCTCTCAGTGGTTTTCTTTCTACACACTAGGATTCTACCATTTTCTGTTATGCCAGTGTGTTTTCTCTCTACACTTGTGTATATTCACCTCTTGAAGCCTCTTTGTTAACCTATATCTTTAGGTGTTCCCAAGAGATTGTGTTTGTAACAGGATTCTACCACTTTATGCTATGCTAGTGTACTGTTTCTTTCTAAGTTCTGATATAGTCACCTCTTGGAGCCTCTTTGTTCTTTGCCTGTTGTTTTATGCATTGAGATTGTGTTTGAAAATTGATGAATTAGAAGCACTGTGTAGTATTATTAATCCAATTACTTAAAAAGAATCAATCAAAAATGGAATCTGGTTCTATTATATATATTCACTTCTACCTTTCTACCATTTTATTCATATTTTGATATTTTTGTGCTCCTTTAAAATAAAAATTCCCTTGCCTTCCCAGCCCCAGCAGTTAAGCAATAATAGTAAGTTGTACTTCTGTTCTTCTGCTTCTTATGCTGTTTAGAGTAGTGCGCACTCTGGTATGCCGTTTCTCTTTGGGCATGCTGATAGTTATAAATTTTTAAGATGTTAAAAGGCATTGCTGAAAGGCAGCAGAGACCAAGAGACAATCTCAGATATACCTTGTGAATATAAGGGCAGATTCCACTAACATGGTCCTCAAGAGATTGTACATATGTATATAGAGCGTACCTAGAAGGTTGGCCAGCGGTGCTTTATTTCTGAAGTCACTGTCAAGCAGGGTGTCAAACCAAACGTGAACGGAACACCGTGCCTGAACACTAATATTGGCCTGAAGTGAACCTAAGCCAGGACCAATATTCTCAGAACAAACGCATGAAGGAGGTCCTTTATGCAAAATAGCTTGCCACCGCTGAGTAAGCATGTTCGGGTCCACACAGCTAAATTAATTCACCATATCAGTTTAGACAAAGTGACTTATTAGTAAACCAACCTTAACAGGCTTTTGTCCCTTTGAATGATGCTTGACATTGTAGCCCTATATACACTAGATGCACCTATAACATACCACCCTTTTTGTTATTAATTTCAGTGTGATCACAGAACAAATGTTTTTCAATTGTGTTAATGCAATGCAGACGTATCATGTTCTGTAACGCCTTGTACAAAACTATTTTATTTCATTGCAATTGCTATTCAGTGCTCATTTTTCTATTATGCTTGTTCAAACCGGGTGGAAAATTTTGCTGTTTAAACTTCCTTGCATGCTCTGAGTATGGTTAACAAGAGGAAAGAAGGCATCAAGCTATAAGATGGGCTGAAGGGTCACATGCGCTTGTTATGCAATGCAGCACTCACCAGATGGTGTGTGTCCATGAGTGTCGCTGCTGTAGCTAATGCCACAACATTGCACTGTTGTTGCTAAAAAGTATTTCTTTCAACTGGAACTGAACCAGAGTGGAATGGAGCATGCTGAGGCCGAACCAAAGCCACATTGTTTTTTCAGTTCAGCATCCTGCTCTCCAACAAAAAACATCTCGAACAAACAGCTAGTGTCAGTCAGCATTAGTCGTATCCTGTCTGATGCTTAACAATTACAGCTGCAGCAACTGCATTTAAATGGTGATGTAATGCAAGAACAGAATTGTCTACTTGAATTTACATACACATTTTGAACCATGGTTAATTCTAAATTAATGCATGTTCTACCACTACAACATGACTCATAATCATAGGGTGGTGTTGCTGTGTAAAACCATTGTCATCGTTTTTAAAGAAAAGGAATACTCGAGTAACCTGTCATGTTTTCTTTGTGCAGCATTGCAGCCTTTTAGCCTTGCAGCAACAACTGGTGTGAGGTCACATCAGAGACGCCGCCACCTCTGCAACTCCTGTGACTATGAGGCTTCTTCTCCATCTGATCTAAAAAAACACATCAGGGTCCACACAGGCGAGCGACCATTTAAGTGCCATTTGTGCCCCCTGGGCTTTGCAGTCTATTCCACACTGAAATGTCACCTACGCACCCACACAGGCGAGCGGCCATTTCAGTGCCAGTTCTGCTCCTGTACCTTCGCACAGAAAACTAGTCTGAAGAGACACATCCGCACCCACACAGGCGAGCGGCCATATGAGTGCCACTTTTGCCTCCAGAGATTCGCGGGACATAATGCACTGAAGGATCACCTGCATACTCACACAGGCGAGCGGCCATATCAGTGCAATTTGTGCCACAAAAGCTTCACGTACGATAATTCACTGAAGGCGCATATGCGCACCCACACAGGCGAACGGCCGTTTCAGTGCCATTTCTGCCTCAAGAGCTTCTCATATAGAACTACATTGACGAATCACGTGCGCCTTCACACAGGTGAGCGGCCATATCAATGCCCTTCATGCCGTCGGACATTTGTGCGGAGGAATGACCTTAAACTACACCTATGCCAACATGAAAAACAGTAACTGTTAGAGTGTAAGGCCTGCTGTTTGAGCATTTTATGAAGGCATATGTGAGTTGTTGTTTCAAAGCACTGTGGCAGTGCAGACTTACCTATGACAACGCTGAAGCTGTGCATCTGGTAGTGATAGCACAGCTGCATTGTATTGTCACTAGACTGTTGTTATGCATGCTGTAAAATATAGTGATATTGTTCTATATTACTTTTTGAGTGCTTTACTACAGTGTCCACTTACACATAAAATAGTCCACATGTTTCAAACTATACTAAAACTTGTGTATTCATATTGAGAGGTTGCACCATCTCTGTATTCCCAACTCCAAATTGCTTGTGCAAGCCATTTGAATGCGTATGAACATAGTGCCAAGTAGGTCAGCAACTGTATAAGTGCAATTTACATAACAGTTAGTGTCTAGATTGTGTATCTGCATATATATACATCGTGCCTTGTGGCACTATTGAGAATTAGGAGGAATAAGTGTTGCTGTAACAGCAATTATAGGGATGCTACTTGTGTTACCCTTGTGCTGGTACCATGGTTGATATAGAACCCTGGCATGGAAAGTTCCTAAGTTCCTATTAGCCCCTGTACTTACTGTGCTGCGAGATCTTTAGGAAAAGCATAGAAGAAGAAAGTGTGCTGCATGGACGGAAAAAACAATGAGCATTCTTATGCAGAGAAGGGTGATGCTGAGCACACACTTCTTTGGAGAAGAGATAGTTGAAAGTTGACGTGTGTTTTATTACGGGGGGGGGCATTTATTTATGCAACAGCAGCAGTTGTAAAAGGCGGTGCACACACCCTGCTTAAACACTGCATGCCTGTTCCACAGGTCGAGCCATCCAGGCTTGCTGTTTGATTTATGTGCACTCTTTTAGCCAACCCTCCTGGATTTCTGCTTTTATAATGTTACAGCTTGCTTTATCTCAGGAATGAGAAACAATGCTGTGGATTTTCTAACTTCTGCTTGCGTTATTCATCAGTCCAACACTGTGGAAGACAGTATTTGCAGTGTTCAAGTGATGCTCTTGTTTGGTTGTGCATGTATAACACTATGCTCATTATTCTATTAAGTATGGAAATGTTGACTGGCTTATATTGTGTAATAAAATTACCAGCCTTACTTGCACATTGTTTCCTGCATGCTTTTATTCATGGAACTTCAACAGAATGTTCACAGAATGTTCAGACAACCCAATAAGTTGTTCGGTATATATTAAGACATATCTGAGGCCACCTGTACACTGAATGCGGCAATGACTTTTTTTTTTTGTATGTATTCAGCATATTTTACTGTCTTTCTTAATGAAATGTAAGTTTGTGACAGCACTACAGTTAAGACAGCCCCTACATCAACCTTATCTGCTGTAGAGGTGCAGCTGAGGCCCGTGTGCTGTGCAACGTCAGTGCACGTTAAAGAACCCCAGGTGGTCGAAATTTCCGGAGACCTCCACTGTGGCGTCTCTCATAATCATATCATGATGTTGGGACGTAAAAAAGTCATCTTATTTACCTTATATTCTATAGAGGAGGAAGGGAGATAAGAGGAGAGATAAGGATGTGCCGAAGGTGGACAGTTCACATAGCACTGTGCATTTTCTGTGTGCTCTGTGCATCCCCAAAGTATTTTTAGGAACATTAAGCGTGTACACACGAATGCAAGCACTTTCTTTCATGATACTATTCTAATATTTTTTGTCTGCCTTGGCTGTTTCCTTTAAATTTATGATTGCACTGGGCCTCCCCATTGGTGCATTATTGTTTTATCATTAACAAATAGCCTTTTCCTAAAGAGAACATAAGTTGTCTCTCTGCACCCTACGTATACTGCCACAGGACAGTTAGCAAGCATTCTGATGAGGACACTAATAAATAAGAACAGATGCCTGAGGATGTGCATGGATCCACTTTGTTGTGTTTTCAGGCAACAACATGTTGCACACTGTTTTAAATACTGATGAAAATGTTATGTCTCAACTTCGTTTTGCTATTGGTAAACTGTGGACTCATGCACACCTGCCAATTCCAATACCTCTGTGTTCCAAGCTCAGCAAATCATTTTATAAAGTCCATTTTGTCATATGGTGGCAGGAGCTGTGGGTAAAAGGTGCATTTTATAGCATGGTGAATTAGCCCACAGCAGGCCCGTAGCCAGGGGGAGGGCCCTAGAGGCCTGGGCCTCTCCTGAAATTTTGGTTGGGGCAGAAGTGGTAATAAAATCGTGTAGTGCTAATAACATAACAGTTAACCCTATTAATAACGTTGCATTTTAAAATGCACTTATTGCACACAATGCAATTTTTACCAAAATAAATAATAAAAATAGATATTTTTCTGAAATAGTTAAGGCCTCCAGCAAGTGGGCCCTCTCCGAAAAAAATTCCTGGCTACGGGCCTGGCCCACAGTCATAGTGAATTCTGCATGAGTGCGTGTGTGCCTGGTTTCTGTTTAATTGAAACGCTGAACAGCTGTTGTGTTCCAAAGCCCCTGCTAGATTTTGCAGGGGTGTCTTATATTGACAGTTTACCTAACACAGGCTTTCTCTGTGATGCTAATTTAACTAGTGAATGGTATGCCCATTTGCCTTTCATTCACATTCCTAAACAAAATAAAGATTGAGGAGTCATTTTCTTTCTTGCACTGTGCTTCTAAAATTTATTGCAGATGTTACAAAAGAAAAAAAAAAGTATCCACTTTTGTAAAGCGTTCACATCAAAGTTGAAACATCTTCCAAAGTCGCACACAGCGGGAAAATTGCCACAATTTCTTCTTTGGCTGCCTCTTCAAGTTTGCGTGGGAGATATGGTACCAACAAAGGCAGTGCATGTCGTACCATTTGCTGTATCCGTGATTTTCATTTTCCTTTCTATATTATTGCAGTGTGCCCTAAAATTTAACTTGTATTTCCTGAAAGTAAGAGGAGGTTTGATGCACAATATCCATGTGAACGGTAACGTTACATTTTCCAAAGTTGCGTGCTTTATGAACACAAAATTGAGTAGAACTCCTCGAGGTCTCCGTGGCACGTCACATTCCCACTGGTGCACTAAGCCTTTTGTGTTCACTGTGCTCATCACATTTAGCCAGCTATCCACAAAAAAAAATCAATGTACGTTCCAGCTATCAAGCCCCCACAACTGTGGACAGTTCACATACCACTGTGCATTTTCTGTGTGCTCTGTGCATCCCCAATGTATTTTTAGGAACATTAAGCGTGTACACACGAATGCAAGCACTTTCTTTCATGATACTATTCTAATATTTTTTGTCTGCCTTGGCTGTTTCCTTTAAATTTATGATTGCACTGGGCCTCACCATTGGTGCATTATTGCTTTATCATTAACAAATAGCCTTTTCCTAAAGAGAACATAAGTTGTCTCTCTGCGCTCTACGTATACTGCCACAGGACAGTTAGCAAGCATTCTGATGAGGACACTAATAAATAAGAACAGCAAAGGCATTCCTGAGGTTGTGCATGGATCCACTTTGTTGTGTTTTTAGGCAACAACATGTTGCACACTCTTTTAAATACTGATGAAAATGTTATGTCTCAACTTCGTTTTGCTATTGGTAAACTGTGGACTCATGCACACCTGCCAATTCCAATACCTCTGTGTTCCAAGCTCAGCAAATCATTTTATAAAGTCCATTTTGTCATATGGTGGCAGGAGCTGTGGGTAAAAGGTGCATTTTATAGCATGGGGAATTAGCCCACAGTCATAGTGAATTCTGCATGAGTGCGTGTGTGCCTGGTTTCTGTTTAATTCAAACACTGAACAGCTATTGTTGTGTTCCAAAGCACCCGCTAGATTTTGCAGGGGTGTCTTATATTGACAGTTTACCTAACACAGGCTTTCTCTGTGATGCTAATTTAACTAGTGAATGGTATGCCCATTTGCCTTTCATTCACATTCCTAAACAAAATAGAGAACGAGGAGTCATTTTCTATCTTGCACTGTGCTTCTAAAATTTATTGCAGATGTTACAAAAAATATATATATATATATATATCCACCTTTGTAAAGCGTTCAAATCCAAGTTCAAATATTTTCCAAAGTCGCACACAGCGGGAACATTGCCACAATTTCTTCTTTGGCTGCCTCTTCAAGGATGCGCGGGAGATATGGCACCAGCAAAGGCACATGTACCACTTGCTATATCCGTGATTTTCATTTTCCTTTCCATATTACTGCACTGTGCCCTAAAATTTAAGTTGTATTCCATGAAAGTAAAAAGAAGTTTGATGTACAATATCCATGTGAATGGTGACGTTACATTTTCCAAAGTTGCATGCTTTATCAACACAAAATTGAGTAGAACTCCTCGAAGTCTCCATGGCATGTCACATTCCCACTGGTGCACTAAGCCTTTTGTGTTCACTGTGCTCATCACAATTAGCCAGCTATCACCGATAAAAAAAATTCTTGCAATGTTAATGATTCCACACACTCACCCAAGACACCACAATGTAGCACTCTGGCTTTGTTTCAACGTCCCCTTCATCAAACGACCTCACCATTCAGAGCTCTAGCACTAGCAGTACGGCCCACTAGGCATGTTAGGACTGTTGATTTTTTACCATGAAAGTGCGAGATCTAAAGGGGCCACAGTCTGCAATGTGCTCTCATTTGATCTGAAGTCCAGCTAGTGTTACACCGTTTCCTTTGGGGCACCCATGATTTTTCACAGGAGAAGCAACTTTGATGTCGTTGAGAACATCAGAGAATAGTGCGAATGACTCACCATTGTTGGGTAAAAGAAAAGGTAAGTGGCTCTGTAGGATGAACAGTATTCTGCCCAATAATAATTGGTGTGATATCACACGATAAGCAAGCAGCAGCTTCAGCTGTTGGCAAAGTGGAAGTCACAGATGCATTTAACCCTTCGGAATTGAAGCAGACAGTAGGTTCATGTATTTTATTTGTTATTTCAATGGTATAGATGATGCCCTGACCTTTTGTAATAAGCACTCTCTTAAGCGACAAGAAAGCTGTAGCTTCTTGTGCTGCTGAAGTGGAATTGACAATTGCATTTGGCCCATTAGTTTTGCAAATGGAAGCGGTTCTGGATATTCAGTTGCCACAACAGAAGGGGGGATGGTATTGCGTCTTTACATAAAATGCATGAATCTTCAGCTGCTGGCAAAGTGCAAGTGGCAGTGCTGCCCATGCCTGGTTCCCTTACTTTTCCTGACTTTAAATGGAGGCGTGATGTGCTGGTCATCTGTCTCCCCATCTGCTGCTTCTTGCTTCATGTTTATTTGTCCTATTCAATATACGAATGTTCCAAAAATGCCTCCAGAATTTCAGTTAGGCTTGCTACCTGCCTGGCTGGTTTTTCAGAGAGCGAGCCAGTTGCCAGTGCACACCTAGAAACCCGCCGTAACTGGCCAATTTTCTGGCCATCGTATCGCAACACGTACATCATTATAGTTTGTTTGTGTATGTCACTAGCCTAGTTGATTCAGACACAGAAAGAAGCTAGTTCTTGAAACACAAACATGTGCATTTATTTTTCAGTGCAGCACGTGCATTCACAACATGAGGAAAACTGCAGTCAATTTGTACAAACGTCATTCAAAACTCACTGGTATTTTTATGCCGACCTGCAGAGTAGTTAACTCAGTGTTTATGAAAGGAAAAATTAGCATCCGCCCATTGAGTTATGCAAAAAACACAACTTAATGTCATGTTTTATTTTATACACATGCTCATTATACTGTTTTATCACTAGGAGAATCATGTTAAAATAAATTCCCATGTAAAAGCCCAGTATTCTTGTCAATACATATATATAAATTCAACCTCGGGTAAAATGGCCCTCCCTCCCCTCTTCACAGAAGGCTGGTCTTCTTTTAGTGGAAAGGTGGCAACCCTAATTTCAAGTCTCCCTAAATTTTGACCGTGACATTGTGACTCCCAAAACAATGCTGACAATTTCGCCAGCAACTGCTGCAGGTTTCTTCTGACAGAAGCATGGTCCTGCTGTGATGTTAGTGTCCTTCTAGCCAGCACTCTGAGCAAAAACATGGCTTAAACTTTGCCAAACCTAGCTCGTATCACGTGGCGAACATGATAATAGCCGAGATGCATGGCTCTTCCAAAGCCACAGTTTTATAACCGATGTGATGTAGGAGCGAGTATCGGCTACGTTAGACAGATGGAGGTAGCTCTCTACATGGCTGATGCGCATGGTGTTAACATCCGGCAGTACAGCTGCTGACCTTTGTCACCATTTGTCAGAGCTCTCGTCCATAGCCTTACAGCTTACCTTGTGGCATCATTCTTGCATCATGGCTCGGACATAGTAGAAAAATCTTTTATGAAGTTTTCTATTGAGCTGTACCTGTCCGGAATGATTTTTAATTTCACATTGCTATTTTCAGCCTGATTATTGGTTGCATTAAACAAGTTGACACCCATCCGCTCCATACCCATGATCTGTTTGTTGACAGATGCAGTGTCAGTTACTTTCAAATTATTCAAAAATTGCCTTTGAGGATGACAGCTTGAGTATGCAGGTTTGAATATTCATTTTCCCTTTGAGCATAAGCCCACTCGTAGTATTTTGAGGGTGGTTGCTTGGTCGTGCTTCATTTGTGTTCATCTTCTACAGAGAAAGTTCTCTTCAGAAAGTCCACGGTGCATGAAATGCACATATGCATAGAGATGACTGTGGCAGGAGCCCTTTGATGCGACACTCTCTGGTGCCTTCATCGGCCATAGTGACCATGATCGAGCCTCATCTGCTGTTCAAACCCATGAGGACATAAAAGACCTAAAAAAAAAAAAAAGAGAGATTGTCACCATTTTCTGTTTCAAAAAGGCCCACAGCCACAATCTTACTACCTGCACTGCCATTTTTCACTATAATGGGGAAGTACGACATTCGAGTCTCTAACAGTTTATATACAGGGTATTGTATGTGTCAATGATTATTATCATTGACACATTATCAGGAAGATCATTATAAGCAACCACTGAAACATTTATTCATTATCTTCATCATAAGAGAATGTTGCCATAAGCTCGTTGTTGCTATCTACCAGGATATCATCAGTGCAATTGTATTTACCCCGGAGCAACATCATTATTGCCAGCAGGTCATCATGGGGGCATTCTTTTGTTTTCTGCTGCAAGATTCAACAAATATCTAAGCGTTATGATATCGCTTATCTCGTATCCCAGGTGATCTTTCACCAGCTTTTGGTTTCCCGAAACTGGAGCACCAGCTTCACTTTTTCTCGAAGCAATGTTGCAAGGCAGTGCTGCTGAGGTAGATGCTTATAAAGGGGCTCTAATATGCTTCGTGTGCTGCAGACACACACTTCGCACTTCCAGGTGTGCCTCACCTTTGGTGACAATAAGGTACACATAGAAGACAGTTCTGTCTGAAGGTCCTGCAAAAAAGAAAAAAAAAAGGTTTCTCGCTGTATATGCACACCTCTCATATGTGCGTGAACAATGGATTGAGTCTACTGCCCCACGTACAACGTGTATTTCCTTTTTTTAGACAATACGTACTCTTTCATAAGAATGCTATGACAGTAAGCTGCCTGCTGTCCTCGCACATGAACTGTGAGTGAAGGTGGAAACACATTTTTATTGTACAAGTTGCATCAAAATGACTAATTAGCAGACTTGTTGCCTTTAATTACCAAATTGGAGGTAGTTGTTTGTATCGAAAGTTGCAACGTCTCATAATACATCACAAACTAGATTTTTAGAAATTTGACAAAATTGTATGCAATTTGAGATATCCATCATTGACTTGAAAGCCAGATACCGTGACAGAGCATGCTGGGTGCGCATATAAAGTGATTGCTGTGTTATGTCACACTGGAACCTTCCCATGATAAAGTGGCAAACTTTGAAGATGCGTTGTAGCCATATCTTGTCATATGCTTGCCGTGGAAAGCAGCAAGTGCTTTCAGTTAACCAGCGGATTGCCTCACCATTGAATTTGATGCTTGGTGCTTATCTGTTTTTTCTTCACACTGTGTGCAAGAAAGCCACCATCTCCACCTTCCCAGATTTTTCTGTGAAGTGCCTTAATTCATTCAAATTTAATCACATGAAGTTCTGATCTGATGAAACAGAGCGGGCCGGTGCGTTTTCATCGCACTCAGTTTTTGTACAGTCTCTATATCAATCTAAAGGCATTGGTTTCTACATTTTGGAGCCTGGTAGTCAATTATGAATATCTCAAACTATGTGCGAGATCTTGAAATGCTAAGAAATGAGCATGCCATATACTGTCGCATCCTGAAACTTTTCCATGTAAAGAACTGCCCTCAAGTTCATTTCATACCTGGCTGTTATTAACCCTCCTGATTTATGACTGATATCCTCCCTGATTGTACAGGCAAGATTACACCTGAAATTTTCGAGCCCTGACAGCTGTACCTCACCATGCAAAGAGAATGACAGAACAGTGTTTGTGAAATTTTTTAGCCTTGAGGTATCCCAACCAATTCCTAAAGGGGTTTGCTTAGATGGGGCCTGCCCTCTACCCAGATAGGGCAGGGAGGAGCTGACCCTGGTTGAGCTTTAAGAGGTAGGGATGAGGAAAAGTAAGCATGTGTGGAGCACACAGCACGGTCACAGTGTATGCTATACTTTTCTGCAAGCTATTTCGGTCCCATTCTTACGTTTCATGCCGTTTCATAATCAAACGCTTACTCCTTCTTCTTTTATCAGTGGCTCATACCTGCATATCCAGTGTGGCACATATGATATCCTGCCACTAATTACATACTCTCTGCCATTTAATTAATATACACTAATTGTCCAGATGCTTAAATGACTCTTTTCTGTACTAAACTTACCTATGCTCTGATAAGGCATCTGCCTCAAACATCTCTAGACAATGTGTTTTGTTAGATCGTTATTTTTCCTTTTTTTTTCTTTATTTCCATAACAACCATGATCAAGAGGTATACTGTAGGTACTGAACAAGAAACACAACGTCGCTAAGTGCTAGCGCCATATGTAATCATACATACTACACTTACAAAATCGTTCGTCAAAAATGTTTCAGATTTTTCATAATTTCCTTGCCTGTGGTGCAATTGATGGGTAGAAGCGGTTGGAAATTTATTTGGCCAAGTCACTTCGATCTGTAGCATGGTGCACGTATTTAAAACCTTGTAGAATTAACTTACACACTTAACACAGAGCATGGGCATCAGCGTCCTAATGTTCAAACGGACTTGCAGTGTATGTACTGAGTCATAATGATGATGCAGCAGCACAGATACTATAGTTTAACAAAATTGTAAAGAAGATGTTGCATTTTAGTTGCTGTTTGGTATTCTCGACTGACATTGATTATCACAGTGGTGGAGGCAGTCAGTAGAGTTACTTCACGCTTGGTACCCATGTGGAGCCACACACATTGTCCAAAATCACCTTAATGCATTAAAATAATCCTACTTTATCAATACATCCAGCATTTGCAAGGCCTGATGCATTAGTTTAACCCTCTGCTGTGCTTAACCGCATTAGCGTATTTTCATTCAACTACGATATGTGTGCTAGTTCACCATGAGCAAGGCCTTGCACATATATTTGGTGACATCATTGTGGCAATATTTAAAGAAAAACATGGCAAAACAAAAGGGACACAACAAGGAAAAGATATTGCTCATTTATACCCACACGGTCCACTTCTGCAGTATCTTTTACAACACACTTTAATGCTAGTTACAGACATTATAATGACTAAAAGGGGAGGACGGCTTGCGCAGCAATAGTTTCCTGGTCACTTTTGAAGCGAGCAGAGCGAGACTTGTGGTAACACCTTATTGTTCAGCTTGCTTAGACCATTAACATAAGGTACACATTCCTACATGCTGCACCAACACTTTTTATCATTCCTTCATTCCACGAACATCCAATGACTGGAACCACCTTCCTTCCGATATCATTTTCATTTCAAACCACAGCTTGTTCTGCTCGACTGTATAAAATTACTTAATTCATGACCCGTGAAGTGCATATTTTACTTTTCCGTGTAAGCGCTGTACTTATTTTCCTCCAATTTCAGTTGTATGAGCCTAACATTGCATCCCCCTCTTTATTGTAAATTTTATTATTTGATGTTTTGTTCTTGATCATTCTTGTCTTGTTGTTTTCTTACCCCACTCCCCTGTGTAAAGTCTTGTGCAATTGAGGGTACAATAAATGAAATGAAGTGAAACCGTGGGGCTATTCGCTGCCCTGGTTCTGGTAATGCAACTAGTGCAAACTTTTGAAGATAGTCATTAAATGGGACTGAACAAATAGCAAAGACAAATCCAACTCTTACTGACATTTTTGGACAGCAATGGCACACGTGCTTTAAAATTTTTGAGGTACAATAAATACATGTAGACTGTACTTGTCTTGTGCCAAGACAGCTGAGTTAACGAAAACCATATTCAAATGGTCAGCATGACATTGGAACTATCCAAATCACCCACTTAACCAGGTTCACTGACGTGGATTTTCCTTTTTCTCTCTTTGCTGGTCGACAGTCCAGCCAGCTGTGCGAAAGGCAGAAGAAGGGTTTAGCTATTGTTAGGGCGCCTCGATGGTCCTCTTTGCTGGGAGAGGAGGACATCAGGCACTCTGCAGCCACTGAGAAACCCGTTCTTATGGCATCATAACCGGCTTCGCTGCACACCACCGGTTCGACTGCATCACTGTGCCAAGTTTGCAGAATATTTTGTAGGTGGTGCAAGCTTTGTCGTGCATTTACCTAAATTTCTTAGTGAAAATGTTGATGGTGTGGATAATTGATGTTCTAGGAATGCTCAAGTACTCACCCACAATCCTAATAAAAGAAAGCTGTTTGCCTTTAGTGTTCCTTTAAGCATACCGTGTGTCACTTTGGCAGGGCACTGTCACACTAGAAAAAGAAAGTGTCTTAGATTTCACTGTGATGGTGATGAGATGTTGCAATACACGTTTAGGCAGTGTTCGCTTACCTAAACAGTGGTATGCTGTATATAGCCATAAACAGTACGAAGTACAAATGAAGTAAATCATTGCAACTGCATTAACAACAGCCATCACCATGAACTGTGGTACAAATGTCACTCAAACCTTGCCATCTTTCTCTGTTGCAGTGCTGGCTCATTTTGAAAGTGCCTCAACTCTTTCATCACTGGATCCACAGCGACACACACTTTTTCCAGAGTGCTGGAAATAAAGACATGATTAACAGCCCCTAGCTGGTGCACATTGCTGCTTCTTGATGAAGCTGTGAAACTGCTGCCCGTCTGGTCTGCCCTTCCATTTTGTCTCCAGTTTGTAAATTCTGAAATAAAGAGCAACAACAGGAACATACAGCTCACATAGCTAGATTTACGATTACTTAAGAAATAAAGAGCAACAACAGGAACATACAGCTCACATAGCTAGATTTACAATACTTAACAGAGAATTTGCTGCCTAATTTACAATGCCCGTAAAGCATTTAAGCATGCGCACAATTATACGCATGATAAAAATGTAATTTTCTGCACTAAGGATTTCAATTTGTCATGGTCGTTCTTGCATACTTAACTCAAGCGATTGCTGTACAGCTGTCCACAAACGAAGGTAAGCATACCAAAGATGTGGAAATATAAATTCTTTACAGGGATGTGTTCTTTCATGAAGCCCTCAAGTCAGGCCTGAAGCTTTTAGAATTGTAATGTTGTCCCTCTGCAAATGGTCAACTGTGCTTGTACGACTATAATGGCAGCCAAAAGTTCATATGTATATACATTCCTGGAACTTAAGTCATCACGTGCCACAGATGTTCAACCAGAAGTATTACAGTCCCAGTGTGTACGTTAACACATGTTGCCAAAGAGTAAAACAAAATACAGATTAAATCATTGCAGTAAGGCTGAAATCTGGGCCAGCTGGTACAGAATGCTGAAAGAATGAAACGGCCAAAAAGACAAACCTACAGAAGAGAGAAGTGGTACACTGACAACCAGTCGTGTATGCCACTTCTCTACTCTGTGCTATGTCTTTTTGAGTTATTCATTCTTTCAACATGCAAATAAGCCAGTACCTCGAAGTTACAGGAGCTACAAATGACTTCAACTACAAACAATTAGATGTGCCATGGTTAACAGTACACGCAATGTCAAGAGCTTAGGAGGAGCTTACTAACAGGCCATCAGACAACATTAAACTCCTTTGCCGTATACTTGTTCACCATCAAATCTACACAAGCAAGGCAGCAAACTAGTGTGCAGCGCCTAGCTGACAAGGCAAAACAGTGTTGCTCATGTGCAGGACTGGAGAGTTTCTTGAGTGGTTAAAGTTGTTACAAGACATTTATTTTTTGTCAGCATTAAACACGCAAGCATAAGCTAGATTTACAGCCGCACCACTACCATGTGGAGGATAACAATGGTGCTGCAGACTCTTCCACTCGACTAAGCGGGCGTTTCCATTTGTAGCAGTCGCAAAAGTCTAGCAGCATTTTAAACTAATGGTTAAACGCGCCGCCAACTTGACGGCGGCGCTACTATCTGTCTGGTCCCTAGAATACTATCGGGGAAATTAGGGAGCCTGTGCGCGCCACCGGAGGCACGGAGCACGGAGGCGCGCACTAGGGAGCCTACATGACTACTTAGGCTCCCTAGCGCGCACCACATCAACCACATGTAGGTTTCCTATAAAATCCCTAGAGAATCTGCTTGGATTCTGTCCCCAGGAGGTGCCTAGAGAAGATGGAAGACGCTGGCAGCACCTCTCTGTACCTCTGGTGCCACTGGCGCCAGTCCGCGGCCCATGGTTCCCGCGATGCTTGAAGCGCCGATAAAGTACGAGTCATTCGAGCAATCGGCGGAATGCACTGGTAATGCACTGCTGACCGAAGCTGCAAGTATGCTAAAAAGCACACTTAAGCAGCAGTGTTGAGCGCTCGCGTGGCCTGTACTACTCACCTTTCAGTCACTTTTGTGTTTTTGGCGCAGATGACTGGAAAATAGACTTGCCTTCTTTTAACAAGGGAGCTGTTCTTTGTCGGCCCACTACTCGCGGTGGTGGTTATGCGAAGCCCAATGTGCGGCATTTGTTCCCGCGTTCCTTCGTCTCTTGCCCTCAGCCCAATTCTACATTATGGTGAATATGCGAGGCCCACTGCGAAGTGTAGAAACTCGAAGTTACGAATTCGCTCGCCGCAGCTGCGGTTGTGAAGAAACAAGGAAATAATTAAGCGCATAGTGAAAGAGACATAACCTGACAGGCTCGCCAGTTACGTCACGATTAACGCTAAAATAGCTTCGCCGTTCCGACAGCTTTCGCGGCGTAGGACTGCCATGAGCTTCTTTTTTTTTTTTCCTTCTTTCCCTTACTGGCACAGGCAACGACCCCTTGAGATGTTAATTCGTGCATCGGGATCGTGGAAAGGTGTACAGCCAGGGAGTAAAAAGATTAAGTTGTTGACGCAAAATCTTTTTACAGGATTACCTGTTGGAAATATAAGACCTTGGCGGCGTACTCTTTTGCAGATGTATTCCATTGACTCAAAAGGAGTGTTCCCTCTGGATGTCACACTTCACTGTTTCAGACTACATAATGTTTTGTCTCAGAAAATAGTGGTAGCAGTTCCCCGCAATGCCCGTTCCATTACTCGAGCAATTGTATAGAAGCCACTTACATGGGCCTGGAAGCCCTGATAATTGCTTCAGAATTGTGTTCAGACTGGCTATATAATTTTATTCTCCTAATCAGGCCATGTGCAAGGCAGGGTCAAAGTTCCTTTGCTCTAGGGGTAACCAATATGTGGCTCCGCTGCTCGCCTATAAGAAAACTCCTGTGTTTTTATAATGTTGTGAAGTCACTCTGTTGTGATTTGTAACCACTCTTTAGAATTTAACGATGTGCTAAGCTTTATTTCCTCATTTCATTCCCCTGTTAGTTCAACCATAGTGTTTTACCTTGCAGCAGTGTCCAGTTTTCCATTAATATGCATTAGAAAATTTCACATTTTGACTGAAGCATGCAATGTTGTATGTATAATGCATAATGTTATTATACAAGGAGATACAAATTTTTTTTTTCCGCTTTCAGAAGACTTCTTGAATTTGCCTTTAAATCCAGTGGAAAACATGCGAAATTTGAAAATAAATAGCCATCTTGTTTTTGAATTCATAAATTATATTCAAAAGCTCATCGTATGCAATACCATTGCTGCATTCTTTTGTTTCGGAATTTTAGCTTTGCTGTCGCCATGCTTGTGCTAGAGCATCAAAGACTATGTATTGAAGTGATTAAACATGCGAATACATGAGTCCGAAGCCCAGCAGTTTGTTTAGACAATATTTTAGTCGCTGCTGTGCCATACGTCTTCCTGTAATCAATGTCTTGGTAAAAGTGTCGCTGTAATACAGTGAAGTATTCTCCACACTGTACCACAACCACTATTTCTAAACAATCTACCTAGTCTTAAATTCTAGTCTTCTTGAGAGTTCCGTGTCTTTTCTTCATTAAGGGACGTTTATGTAAAGTAAATTGGTAGGCTAGTCTGCAAGGTTGGCAGTTTCTATGCATGTCTGGCACACTCCGCAGGCTGTCTGCAAGCGTTTGGTTTGTTGCGATATGAGGGACATGAGTGTCATACACACACCTACAGTTGCCTTTGTGTGACTGAAGTTTGTCCAAGCCTCATATGTTCAATTAATGCCTTGTATTTGGATCTTTACAGCTCCTCAGCAGGGACAAGTGACAACTACAGGTTCCTAATTTTTTGCGGCATGTTGCATTATAGTATGTTGCACTATGGATTTCCAGCGTTTGTGTCGTAGGGTACAAATTTTTTCCAGTTTGCATGGTAAGTTTTTAAAGTAAGGCTGAATTTGTTTTAAAGGGTTCCTCAACTGACCTTCAGGCTTGTCGTTTGGTGGGAAAAAAAAAAATCTACAAAGAGTGATTGCTACAATGAAGAGAGCAGCCAAATTTTGTAGTCGTGAGCAGCATGCAGCGATCACGAGCGAAGAAAAAGGTTGCCATTTTCCCAAGGGCCTACTGGCCAGACAGAGGCTAGTCCTCATACTCTTTGAAGCTGCTCTATTTCATCATTTATTAGATTGCTGCTATTGGCTAATAACCAACATAAATCAAGAGCAAAATTTGGCTCAGCTCTGCTTCTTCCTATTGCCACTGCATGTAATACTTTCAGTTAAACGAACAGGCCAAAGCAAGTAAAATCTTGGCTTTATGTTGCATAATATTGATGCCCTTGCAGGACAACACAACTGTCATGTGCTGAAACCAGCACTAATGGCCAAGAACGTTGATAGCAGGGCAGTGGGCAGTAAAAGCGGCTGCTTGTGAGCAGCGCTGAAAGCAACTGCAAAGGCTACTAGGTGGCTAGCTATAGAGCACCCCCGGTGTTTTCTTACCGCTCACATTGCAGCTGTGGAGCTCACTGCACCATAGTAGCCAGATTGTGCCAAGATTGTGTAGCCAAGATTGTGACATAAAGTCCACTCTTTGGTGCGGGCAATTCAAACTGAGCACCAGGAACTTTCGGTAGCAGTTTCAGACGTAAAAAATTAATGTATTTGCATGAGGAAATTGGGACTATATCCCAACACAGGTGAAAAATTGGTCTAGATAAACTTAATATTTGCCTTTAGTGTCTCTTTAATATCCTATTATGGTGGTAGAATGTAGAGCGGCCCGTAAAGCTTAACTATTGGGTAAGCTTGTGGCCAGTTGACACAAGTAGCACTACAAATGCAATGATACTGGCAACCACAGTGATCAGGTGTCGAAATCTGATCACTTTACATCAGCTCTTCACACATGTGTTGTCTTATGTTCCAGAACAATTGGTGTTACTCGCCTAAGTTCGATAACCTACACAGGCTACGCACCTGTCCTCTGATTTCCACGTCAAAAGCACTGGACAAAAGGCTAACACCTTGTCTGTAGAGTTCGCTTTGTAGTGCGGTGTGTTGCAGCATTTCAACTTATTTTTTTACCAGTTGATAATCTTGGTGAGCCGCACATTGAGTGATGCTGTGAAATGATAGGTGCTACTCTGTTTCCTCATGGAGCACATTGAGCGAGACCAAATTGTACTATGCACATTATATCTCTGTGCAGTTGTTAAAATTACTAACAGCACGTCTCACTCTTAAACGGGTCATGAAAAGAACACGTAGCTGCCCGGTTGTAATTTTCACTGCTTCAATAACCGTCCAACATGCCATTTCTGAACTGTTTTGACACAATATTTAGTGTACATTTTATAACCCATGTTTGGAGTTCTAACATTCTGGCACTCCCGGAATGGCCATGTGACACCACAGGATGTCATAGGCACCATTCAGTGACATCCCCTCAATACATCTAGAAACATAAACATATTAACTCTCATTTTCTCCAGATAGGTTTCTATGGTTTCTATGAAAGCGGTTTTTATGGTTTCTATGAAAGATAGGTTTCTATGAAAGCGAAAAGTAAGAAAATAGGTCAAGTACGTCCCCTTGTAGTGCTGCAGTACAGAAGAAATGCTGCAGCACGATTTTTTTTTTCTGGTCTTGGCCTCCGAGGGCATGCCAGTCACGGAGGCCATGGTGGTGACTAAGATGACGACAGCTGCAGAGTGGAGAGGAACACGCACATGGAAATTGAAGTGGTGTTTTTAACTTTTTATCGCTCTAAATCAACCAAGGCTATACAACAAAACAATGTATATAATATGTTGGAGGGCCAGGATTTTGAATACACACATCATACAAAAATTGTGGGACCCTTAAGCTTCTCCGTAGGAGTTGAATGCAATCGCCATACCTGGTCCCATTCTCATCATGCTCTCTTCCATTTGCCATGCTTTTCATTTACCAAGCCACATAATTGTCATGACACCGCTTGGTAGAAACTGGGGGGCGTAATGGGGCGTGTAGAACTGGGGTAATGGTTCATCTTGAGGTGGGTGCAGCGCTACACGAAACACAGACAAAGGAGAAGATGCACCTGTCCTGCGCGTCTTTGTCTGTGTTTCGTGTAGTGCTGCACCCACCTCAAGATGAAGAAGGCAAGAGGATATATGTGTCGTGGCCAAGCGCGTAGTGCATTGCGCCCCGGAAAGAGGGGTCGCAGGTTTGATTCCCCAGTCGCCAAAGTTTTTTGTTTTTCTTATTTTTTTATTTGCATATGCCTCAAATTTTTGCTCACTGACAACGCTGATTTTTCACTCACAACCAACGACACCGACGCCGACACCAGAATTTCTGTGAAATGAGCTCTTTATCGCTATCATGTTAAAATCTTCAGAAAAAGTTTCACAGCCCCGTTATCGTAGCAGAATGTTTCAAAGTCGGATTGTTGCAACTATTGATATGTATTATGTTAACAGTGTTCCAGAAGCATCTGAGTATTGAGGTGAAAGTTTAGGCATAGTTGTGTAGCATAACATCAAATCTTGTGTAAGAAAATTGCTCTCTAATCGGTGCAACGTTAGTGCAAACATGATATGCCCAGAAATACTATTTTAATAATGCTTACGCACTAAATGCTTGGAAAACAAATAAAGACCAAAAGAAGTTCAGTCTTGTTATGATAACATAACTAGCTCAAAAATAGAACGCATTTCAAAAGTGCATTTTTTGTCGTAGCAATATTTGTAGGCCCGATCATCCTGCTTGTGATTCTGTTCACTGTTGACAATATTTTGTCCGTCTGTCCCTCTAAGGTGCAGTTGGCCAGAAATGAATAGACTCTGAGGTCACTATAAGATGCAGAACACGAACCTCTACTGTCTGGTTTTTATCTTTAAATATGTGATGCTACTTCCTTTAGTGGGTGTATTTTGTAATTATTTTCATTTTTGGCTGCAATCCTTTCACTGGTTTCCTTTGTACAAAATATTATTCCATCTTTCTTTTTTTTTTTTTGTTATGCTGGTGTACTTTCCCTCCGTACATGCTAGCACATTAACCTCTTGCTGCCTCTGTGTTGTTTGCCTGTTGTTTCAGATGTTTGGAAAGCTTGTGTTTGAAAGTTCATGTATTAGGAGCATTATTTATAATTAACATGACTGCTTAAAGAAAAATCTCTGAAAACTGTGATTTTGCTAGGTATATTTCTTTAATTCTGCCTTCTTACTAGTTTTTTCACCATGCTGCATTTCGTACCCTTCAAGATAAACATATCCTTTCAGCACCTGCGCTTAGGAAATAGTAAGAACTTCTACTTTTAATGTTGTAGGTTCTGATCCACCATTCCTTTTAGGGCATGCTTATACCTATAAAGATATAGTAAAAATATATTGTCGGAAGACAACAGAGAGCGAGTGGTAATTTCAACAGATAGTGAGAGGCAATCTCAAATATAACTTACAAGCAGCAATTAGTGTGTATGTATTCTACTAACTCAGTTTTTGAAGTATCACGTATGTGCATATAGACGAAATCTGAAAGATTGACAAGCTGACATTTTTTCGTGAAGAATTAGTGTCAGTCAACATTAGTTTCATTTATCTTTTATATTTAATGACAGCAGCTACTGTAGCTGCATTTCGATGGGGATGAGATGCAAACACACCGGTTTTCTCGAATTAAGGTGCACATTTGGAACCATAGGTACTAGTTTTACATTAATCCAGGTTTTCCACTATGACTCATAATCATAGAGCAGTGTCACTGTGTAACACACGAGAATTTAATTCATTTTATTTTTAAATGACAAGGAATATTTGAGTAACCCCTCATGTTTTCTTTTGTGCAGCATCACAGACCTTCAGCCACGCAATAACTATGGATGGTGTAAAGTCGCATCAGGGGCGCTACTACATCTGCAACTTTTGTGACTACGAGGCTCTTTGTCCAGCCGGCCTAAAGAAACACATCAGGGTTCACGCAGGCGAGCGGCCACTTTAGTGCCATTTCTTCCCCCAAAGCTTAGCAAAAAACAGCTGTCTGAAGAATCGTCTACGCACCCACACAGGC
This sequence comes from Hyalomma asiaticum, assembly GCA_013339685.2. Taxonomy (NCBI): domain Eukaryota; kingdom Metazoa; phylum Arthropoda; class Arachnida; order Ixodida; family Ixodidae; genus Hyalomma; species Hyalomma asiaticum. The sequence goes on along the minus strand of CM023483.1, from coordinate 1,177,911 downwards.
AAGCGGCCATTTTAGTGCCATTTCTGCCCCCAAAACTTCACACAAAAGGGCAATCTGAAGCAACATCTACGCGCCCACACATGCGAGCGGCCATTTCAGTGCCATTTCTACCCCTATATCTCCACACAAAGCAGCAATCCGAAGACACATCTACGTACTCACACAGGCGAGCGGCCGTACATATGTTGCATTTGCTCCAAGAGGTTCACACAAGGGGATGTACTAAAGAAAAACCTCTGCACCCACACAGGCGAGCGGTCTTTTCAGTGCCGTTTCTGCCCCTATATCTCCATACAAAGCAGCAATATGAAGAGACATCTACGTACCCACACAGGCGAGTGGGCCACGTTTGCTCCCAGAGCTTTACACAAGGGAATGTATTAAAGAAACACCTCTGCACCCACATAGGTGAGCGACCATTTTCAGTGCCATTTGTGCGTTAGGAGCTTCTCACAGCTGAGCACACTGGAAAATCACCTACAGCCACAGAGGTGAGCGGCTGTAGGTGATGACTGGCTTTCCAAAACCACTGTGGTAGTGCTGAGTAACCGAAGAAAAGACGGAGCTGTGTGCCTGGTAGTGATGGCAGAGCTTCATTATTGTCACTAGAGCATTTTATGCATGCTGTGAAATGTGATGACATTGTTCTGTTACTTTTTTAGCATTTCATTACATTTTTGATTTAGAAGTCGAATAAATCATGTTACTAGCTCAAGAAAAGCTTGTATATATATGCTCGGGTGCAACCACACCACTTCATTCTCAACTCTAAATCCTTCACGCAATTCATTTTGAACACACATGAGTACATAGTACCAAGTAGGTTGACAGCTGTGTAGATGTGTTTCGTGTAACAATTAGGGTCTGAATTCACTACCTACTACGTATGTGTTTTGTGCTTCCTTGCAGCAAAGAATGCATAAAAGAAAAGATTGCAGTGTCATATTAGTTCAGGTTTGCCTAATATTTGCCTTGTCTCACTTTAGCAACACAAGTTAGCAATCTGGTAAGAGTTGACCTGATTATTTGGTCAGAGAAGTGTGGAATGTTGCCTTTTGTTTGGAATGTGTGTTATTGTGTATTATTGCTGTATTTCACCTCTTTTATTGTCCTCTTGCATACAAGCACTTTGCAGGAATGAAAGGGACCTTTCAAGTATACGAATGTATTTCGTCTTTCTTAATATGACTGAGTGTATGTGTAGAAAGTGTGCTCTGCCATCATTGTACCACCGTTTTGGCAGAACTATTTCAGTTTAGCTGCTTCTATGTCTTTCAAGCGTATGACAAAACTGCAATAGGCATCGTTTTGAACAAATCAAGTGGGAAACATCAACGTGTAAATGCGGTGCTCTAGCGATATCATCTCACAATATCTTATCTTGTGAAACACAAATGAGCTGATGCAAGTTATATCAGCAGTAGACAAAAAATATTCCGACACGTGCACTTATGTGAGGGCGTGCTTGTCCTTATGTAATTGCGTGGCTGTCATTCAGCCATTCCACGACGAGCCTTGATTGCGCTTAAAGGCCAACTGCGACAATTTTTTGAGCATCTCAAGGTAACGGGGAATCTATCTGAGGCATGCTTGTCACACTACTAATGGCAGAAATCCTCTGCAAATGCGAAAATAATTTTTAATGAACAAAAAAGTGCAAAACCAAAACCAAAATTCAACCCAACAAAGACGTCAAATCAGTCAACCCGCCTTTTGCATGGTGTGACAGCGCATGTGCCTTTCACCTGGCAGTAATGTTGGCGTGCACAGATCTCGAAAGCCATGCATTAGCAGTGAACTTCTTTTGCTTTGTCAGTGATGACGTCAACACACAATGTGGCCAATAATTTTAGGAAGCCAGGTGGGCAGTGTGAGGTAATCAAAAATTTATTTGTAAGCAATTTTTAATATCTCTCAAGCCTGTAATTTTGCACAAATGACAGAAGTGCACAAAGGAACATAACATACCTAGTGAATTTTATTGAGATCTATATTGACCTCGAGAAATAGCCAGAGTTGGTCTTTAAGGCATCCTTTTTATTGTACAGTTTCAGTATCGCTAAGGAGAAAGTCTCTGCGAATCCTGCCACTTGGGCACTTGAGTCGTCTGCCAGAAAGAATTAAATGGTGTATAAAGCTGAGCTGCTAGTGTCTAGTATTACAACTTGAGCTTTTATGTGGTGTTGTTAGCATGACAGGAAGTAGCAGACATGTTTTTGAAGAACCCATGCTTTCGATTCATAAAATATTTGGCGATTTTTCTTGTCATGGTTACACAAGTAGCCACATAAAGAAAGCTGTATGTTTAACTACTAAAGCTTTTCCTTGATATAAGCATGTGCCAAACATTCTGATATTGCTCAAGTGACTTTCCACTGAACTGCCTAAGTGCCTTCCTTTTCATGGCCCATGGAAAAAAAAAAGAAAGAAAGAAAGATGATATATAGGCATGTAAGCGGTCAAGCAGGGTACAAAAGCTGCTACTTCAACTCAAAGTGCAGTAATAGTGTTCTGCTTTCTTTCTTCTTGTTTGTTTTTTCTGCAGCCAGTAGTGAAAGAGCAACGAGAAGTCAATACTGAACTGTTTCATTCATGTAACACAATACAAAAGATAGGCAGACCACAAGTTTAGCTGGGTCAAAGAAGGAAGAGAGAGAGAAAGTGATTCTAAGTGATGCCAGTACGTTGTTGAATGGCTATCACATGTAATAGGAATGTTCTGTGCGCTTCGTGCATTAATGTGACAATAGAGGACATAAATATAAGTTTTACTGTAATAAAAACTGATTTAGCTAACAATTGCCTCAAATCGCACACAATGGAGCATTACTGTGTGCATTGCAATGAGTGCCATTGACCACCTATCCACATTGACGTGCTGACAGTGCTGCCATGTATAGGCCGATATTGTGGCCAATAGGCTTGCTATAAGCCCCAGGTTGCGGGCTTGATTCATGGCCATAGCAGTTGAATTTACATTGGGGTGATTTAGGTTTACATTAAAAACCTGTAAGCCTGCCGCCAGCAAGGCGCGTTTTCTTTTCTTTAAAATTTCACTCGGCGACGGGCGACGTCGGTCAATGGGGCGCGTTTCGCAGCATTGGCTTTTCCTTTGTCGTTCCCCGGCCGTATCTGTTATTCATTTTCTTTGCTTTCTTCATATGTGTCTTCCGCGTCTTCTGGTGACACGGGCACCCCGCTGCGGGACTAAGACGCGGGATGCTTGGACAGTGGTCGCGGCAGGGACGCAGGCGGACCCCGGATGGCCTCCTGCGGCGCTCCAGGTGTACGTGTATACACGACCTTGTGAGCGCCCGCGCGCGCAAGGAGGAAGCGGGCGGTGGATCGGAAAGCGGTGCTTCCGAAATTGACGGACGAGCTGATATGGTGGCCCGTCCCCAATTCTCCGCACCGCGGAGAGACAAAGCTTCCACCCCTCTTGCCTGAACGGAGGCCCGGGTGGGCCCCTTTGTGCGTGAGCACGCAGCAAACCGCACCTCGGGCGTCATTACGACGACCTGGGGTGGCTACGCTGAATGTGGCGTCGGCATGCAACATGCTGGTGGTGACGGCCCTGGAGACTCGCGAACCGTTAGTTGTTCGCCGTCGGAAATGCCTGTTTTTGGTCACTGGGCTGTGGCCCGCGCGTGCCGCGGGATGGCTTTGGTTCAAGCGTTCCTTCCTCGCTCGCCGTGGGGTAGCATGCGTCTAAGCACAGCGGGGTGCCGATTAAACGGGTCTGAGTAAGAGCCAGTACGGCTCGGCTTGTTGGAGATAACCAGAAGCAGGCGCGCGGACGGTCCAACTTCCCCATGGGAAGGTTTTCTTCAAATAATAACTCTTTCGGGCGAATCTTTTGGGCGCCTGCTCGTTTCCGGTAACAGCGCCCGAGCAGACGCGACACGTGCGCAAGTAACGCGTTTCACGTGCGCCATATCTTTGCCATCGCCCTTCGACCTTGGGTGGCATGGTCTGCTTTTATGTGTGTGTCTTGTTTAGTGCTGATGTATGTGTTTTTTTTATTAGTGTACAAACATACCCCTCTCACCGTCAACAGACTGGGTGGTGATTTCACCAATTGGGCCGCCCCAATTGAGGAGGCGGGACAAAGGGTGGAATCGCTGCCCAATGCCAGAGCGAAGCGAAGATGATTCGCCGGCTGAGACGTTAAGGCGGAGCGGTTGTGGTAATAAAGATGGCTCGGCCATGGGACGGAGCAGGCTGAACGGGAGGCTGAACGGGTGGAAAAAGTGCTACGCACTGCCGGCTACGCCGGAGTAGGGTCGCCCTACGTATAGTTCAGCTTCAACTTTATTTTTATGTACCAGTCAACTCCCTGTATTCCCTTTTTGTATACTATACTGTAAATACAAGTTTTCATTCCCTTTTTAAACTGAAGTCTCTGAGCCTCCTCTTCAACTGCTACACGTTTGCCCGCGAGCCTATTGCCGCCATACCAGCGGCAGCCAGCTCCTTCCCAACTCGCCCATACCGTCTCGGACGGTGCGTTTAGGACGCCGAGCGGGGAGCTGGAATCCCGGAGAAGGACCTTCGGCACCATCGGACACAACTTTACTAAACCCCAGATCGTAAAAATTACCAGAACACCCACTACAGCATGTCTCAATCATATTGAGGTTTTGGCACATAAAACTCTAGAAATTATTAAGTTGCAAACATATCAATAAAATTCTTTAAGTTCAGTGTGCCTGCACATAGACTGTCAGATGTAAGTAAGAGTTCTTGCCAGGGCGTTCAAGCATCATTCTATCCAAAAAACTCTGTAGGAACGTCAGATGTTGGAGGCATTTTTCCTTGAAGCCATTAAATGAAGTTGATTAGTAGAGCTACCATAACACCAGGCTATCTTCTAGTAGTGCAATCTTATTGAAGACGTTGAGCCTTGTTTGATTTTGTTGTGTATCTCTTTTTGCTAAGCATGCATGCAAGTGAACACTGTGCAGCAGCATTAGAAAAAGATGCATAGCATTGGTATAGAAAGCAGGCCACACCAGGAGTGAGCTAGCCACATGTATACCTACATGCGTGCGCGTTAGTCACTCTGTCTTTGCTGCGCGCTTCCCATTGGGGTGTGTCGATGTGCACCAGCTCATTGGCAGAGAAAAACAAGTGCGTGCATTGTCCAAAACAACAAGGGAGCTTGGAAACAATGGACACTTCCTGCGTGTTCTTGAAATTTTGCCTGCAAATAATTAAAGAGTGGCTAAGAAATGTGCCAAAATACAAGTTCACAGTACCCAAAATGTAGCCATGGAGCAACCTCAAATTTTCATCACCAAACAGGCTCACACAGCAACCACCAGGAGAAACCCTATGCCATGGAAAGGACTTGCTAGTCTCCTCCTGTGTCGACCATGTGCCTGCCAGCGTTGAAGTCTGTAGCTAAAGAAATTACCAAAGAAAAGCAGCACAGCATTGCTCAGGCTGTGCAGAAACAATGTAGTTTAGCTATCTGGTGCACGTTTATATCAGCAGTGGTAGCACAGGACATTCTACTGCAATACAAGCCCATTTTAAAAGTTTGACACACACTTCTTTAGCCGTTTTGTTTACACTTTTATTACCTATATATTTCATGCATCAAGGACTGTATGTTCTCTTTTTAGTTTTTAGTTAACACCTGTTTTGTTTTGCATTTGTTTCTTTGGTATTGTTTTTATGTTTGGTATGTTTATATACGTATACTTTGTGTAATGCCCCCCTTACCCAATGCCCCCAATGGGGCCTGTATGGCACTTTGAATGAATGAATGAATGAATGAATGAATGAATGAATGAAATAAATAAATAAATAAATAATGAACGATTCCATCAAGTGCCTGTCTTGGACCCCAAGTGTACATTGGAACATAACTAGGTTAGACTTTTGGTTGAGTTCCAAATTGTGAAGCACAAATGTGTTCATTATGTAAAAAGCAGGCGTGCAAAACACGGACACAAGAGAAGAGTAGTCGACAACACGAATGCATTCGTGTTGTCCACTCCTTGTCTCCATGTTTTGCACGCCTGTTCTTTACATAGTGAATCCTTACCAGTCCACTCAGCTTTCTGTCCTTTTAAACAAATGTGCTAATATGAGGTTCATTTTTTGTAGCTGCTGTTCGGATGTATTTTTAAATGAGCAGAGCTCTGGTGTTGTATTGTCGTTGACTTGTGGTAGACCTCTTGACCACTCACTGCTGGATGTTGAAGGAAATGGGCGCATCTTCTGGGCGCGAAAGCTTCCTTCAGTGACCACCACTCAGCCTCTCCCAGTGCAGGTGCTTGCAGATGGTTCCACAACTGTGCCCAACAAAAATTTTGGATGTACCAGTGTTCCACATGGCCAGATTGCAATACGTCCTTGTATGTAATTGGCACCACTGGACTGACTGAAACTTATTTAGTTTTTGATGATGTGGTAAATAGATACACTAGTGCATTCTGTAATGTGCTGTTATGTTTTTGTATTTGTTCAATCTGTCTCCTCACTCCCAAACTACATCACCGCATTCTTCGGCAGCCCCCAAGTTGGTGGCAACAATGCTTGTCGTGTCTCGGCCAGTTGGTCCTCACCTTCTTCGGCGGCCCCCAAGTTGGTGGCACCAGTGTTTGTTGCAGCTCGATTCGGTCAATCCTCGTGCAGTGTTGTGTACCCAATGGTGTGGCAGATGCCAAGGCAGGGTTAAGCCCGCCCTGTTACATCGCCATGCAGAGATTAATGTTTTCATCTACCTACCTGCCTACTGACAAACCCACTGTTGCCAGGGCATAGAACATTATGCATATCAACTATTGCTAAAACATCGTCCTGCTTATTTTTAGTACATGTGTTTTGGTCCTTCCCTTTTGTTTCCTTGTAGCTGCTTTAATACTGTCCACTTTCTTTTACACCTGCTTATATCTATTTGATGTGTTAGTTCTGTCTATTACTGAGTTTACCAGACTGCAAATTACAAAACTTTATTTTCCATAGGCCTTATTACTTAACGTATTTGCATGATTCTAATGTGCTTCTGAGTTGCAACACAAAATTTTCAAAAGTTCATTGTGTAAAAGTATAAGTGCAAAGGAATGTTATAGTTGGCTGACTTTAAAGGAAGCCTTTTTACGCCCCTATGGTAATGATCAGAAAAAAATACACCTTCATGAAATAGAAAACTTATTCTGCTGGCACTTATTTTCTTTCTTTGATACAGTTTGTTCCGACTTTAAGATCACGTATAGACAGGTCTTGAATGCATGCCATTTCCATTACAAAATATTTTTATTGATGTTTTTTCTAGAGCGTCTTGGAAAGTCGAATCAGTCCAATTGGTACAGGATGCTTCAAGGCGCCGGGATCATGAAGTAGAAATCACGGGAGGGATGGCAAGGGAGCGTCCGCCGCTCCTACGGGCCAATACAGTCCAACCCACTTATAACAGTACTGGTTTTAACAACATATCTATTATAACAATGATCAGCTCCTGAACCATCATGTCCCATTATTGGTTATAACAATGAAGTCTGGCTGCTGGGTTTGCCCTGTGTTGGTGCCAAGAAGCAATGGAATGTGAAATCTTTGAAAAGAGAACAAACTCTGACCACTGCACACTTGCTGTTCCTCCTTCAAAAAGGCATTCCCACTGTCACACAATAGAGACCAGCTTTTCTTCGAGGGTCTTTCTGTCCCTTTTCCATTCCGCCACCCTCCCAAATAGAGCCATACTCTGAGAAGAAAGTAACAGAGGACAGCTGGCTTGGAGGAACTTCAACTAGCTTTCCCAGAAGAGCCTAGGTGCTATCCCCTCTGGCCACTGAAGTAAAGGGTGTGGATTAAAATAGCACTGTTGCAGGGGAGGGAGGGGGCGTCCATGCTTTTTCAGTGCAACTTAGGGTTAGTTCAGGATGTCCTCTACACAGTGTGTGGGACCTAGCGCGCACGTACGCACACACACACACACACACAGAGACCAGCTCTGGGGTTTCTATATTTAGATTTTTTAATGGAACCATGCTATAACATATCATTTATAACATTGTAACTTTTATGGCACTTCATTATTATGTACTTATACAGTAAATGCTTGGAAAACAAGCACTCACCATAAGGAACGCTCTTGTTGCTTACCATAGCTTGCTTAAAATAAAATGCAATTGAAAAGTTGAAAAGTACATTTCATATAACACTCGAGCCTCGTTTTAACAATGTTGAAAGGAGACAAGGAATTACTTCGTTATATCCAGTATTTTGTGATAACCATTACTGCCCTTGACCACATTTGCCATTTGAGATCAAAAATTTTAACGGGCAAATGAGAAGACAGTGCTGTAGACCGCGGTAACGCTCTATAGAGCCACACATATGCAATGAAGTTTTATAAAAGCAGTAAAGAAAATTACTCGTCAGTACCGTGCAAATCAGCAGCCTCCGTGACGGTCGGCAGCGCTCTGTCGCAACACGATTGTCCTTCGCTTCTGTTTTGCGTGCGGCTTCTCCACGTTACCGCAAAACTGGAGAAACAGCGACGCTGTCGAATAATCAACGGCTAAAATATGCTCATCATGAACGATAAGCATGCGGCGGACAACCGAGTGTGCCGGCTTGTCTTGGCCGGTTTGTGGTACCCAAGGTCGCTACATCACCGATGCACTCTTGGAGGCCACACCCAGGCTTATCAGTGTTCGGTAGCATTCTCAGGCAGCCGTAACGAAGGAAGTGGATGCACTAATCATTTCTCATGACCACATGCAAGCAACAGCTATCACACCATCGCGTTTGCCCCTCATTATCTCTACTAGCGGCCATCTTACTGCGCAGTTAGCATGACCTCCAAGATTGCCACAATCGATCTGGGAGGCCATACTTTGACATGCTGCTGAGAGAAAAAAGAAGAAAAGAAATAAAGTGGGGATGGAAAGTGAGGACTGTAATAGAATGGAGGAAGGCAGCAGCACATATTGGTGTGTGTCGCTGCTTGCATGCGGCTACGTGCGGTAATGTGTGGCAGTTTAATCGAGCCGTGGCATTTTTAATCGCAGTGTCGAACACGGAGGAAACCGAATACTTTTCAGTATCGTCCACTTCTGCTACCGTCTCTTTACCAGCGCGCAACTATCCATCAATGTCTGTTATAGTGACTGAGGCCCATGGAATTGTAAAAGTAATTGAATCACTCAGAGTGTCCTCTGCTTGTGGTGTTGACAATATAAACGCAAGAATCCTTAAAGAAACTAAACATGCCTCATCTATGTTCTTGTGTAAAATATTCCAACAGTCTTTGAATGAAGGTGTGGTGCCACGCGTTTGGAAAGAGGCAAAGATGGTTCCGCTACACAAGTCAGGAAACAAGCATTCTGTCACTAATTACCGACCTATTTCACTTACTTCTATACCATGCAAACTTTTGGAGCACATAATCTTCTCTAACTTGGTCACCTTTCTAGAATCAAATTCGTTCTTTAGCACGTCACAGCATGGATTTAGGAAGTCATTCTCATGTGAAACGCAGTTGCTTTGTTTTACCCATTCGTTACATATCATTCTAGATCGGAGTTCATTGGTCGACTGCATTTTTTTAGATTTTTCGAAGGCTTTTGACAAGATTAATCATCACCTACTACTATATAAGCTTAGGACCCTTAATATTGATGGCGGCATTCTTGCTTGGATCGAGTTTTTCTTAATTAATCGCTCACAATTCGTTGTTGCTAACAACTACAGCTCACCCTCTTCTCCCGTTACTTCTGGTGTGCCCCAGGGTTCTGTGTTGGGCCCTTTACTATTCCTTATTTATATTAACGATTTACCCGATGTTGTAACTTCTTCGATTCACCTTTTCGCAGACGACTGCGTTGTTTACCGAGAAATTTCATCTAACTCTGACGCTAGTTCTTTGCAAAGTGACATTAATAATATTGCCAGCTGGTGCAGAACTTGGCGCATGGACCTCAACACTAACAAATGTAAAATTTTACGCATCTCACGAACTACTGGACCCCCTGCTAACTACATCTTAAATGACGCTGATCTAGAGTCTGTAACTTCGTATAAATACTTGGGGATTCATATAACATCTGACTTGAACTGGAAGCATCATATTAACTACGTTATTAACAATAGCAACCGTATGCTAGGGTACCTACGACGCAACTTTAGCCGTGCCCCTCAAGCCGTGAAACTAACAATGTATAAAACACTAGTTCGTCCAAAACTCGAATATGCATGCTCCATTTGGGACCCTTTTCAACTGAACTTAACTCACTCGCTTGAAATGGTACAGAATAACGCAGCACGCTTCATTCTATCTAACTACCATCGCACTAGCAGTGTTACGTCAATGAAACACATCCTTTCGCTACAGTCACTTGAATCACGTCGCAAAGCATCTCGTCTCATACTTTTTCACAAGATATTCAATCATCCACTTTTGAAAGCTCAGTTCATTACCACTCCATCCTATTACTCAGCCCGTTTAGATCATCAACATAAGGTACACGTCATTAGCTGCCGCACTAACACTTTCCATCATTCCTTCGTCCCACGCACATCCAACGACTGGAACCACCTTCCCTCGGACATGGTTTCCATTCCAAATCATGACTTGTTTTCTTCTACAATACAGAAGTACTTACGTGATGACGCGTGAAGTGTATATTGTACATATATATTTTTGTACTCTGTTTCCCCCATGTTTCTGTGATACTTACACATACATTCAGTGTATTGCCTAACATCGAATTTTCATGTCTTGTAATCTTTATTATTTTGATGTTACTATGTTTGCTCTTGTTTATAGTTTATTATTTTTTTTGTACCCCACTCCCCTCTGTAAAGCTATGTGCGATTGAGGGTAAAATAAATGAAATGAAATGAAATGAATGTGGTAGCATGAACACGCGCTGATTTTTGGTTTTGGAGACTATTTTAGTTCATTATATATGTTTGAAGGTTTATTTTACTCAGTCAAAGCGAGGTTTCAAATGCAAATATGTCTATGGAAATTGCAGGGGGAATTTTATTTGCTTCGTTATACCAATTATTTCATTATATCCCGTTATGTTGTAACGAGGTTTGAGCTGCAGTATTTGTGAGCCTGATTATTTTGTAATTCTGTTCACTGTTGGTAATATTTTGTTCCCCACTTTCTCTTCGTAGGTGCGTGTTACCATATGTGGACGGACTCAGAGGTCACTACTAAATACAGAACTTGAACTTCAACCGTCTGCCTTTTTTGGACATGTGATACTACTTCTTTTTATTGACTGTAATTTGTAATTAGGCCTCATTTTGCAACCGATCCTTTGAGTGGTCCTTGTAGATGCAATTTCATCTTCTGCTATGCTGGTGTATTTTTTCTCTCTCCATTGTAGCATGTACAGCTCTTGGAGCCTCTTTTGTTGTTAGCTTGTTGGTTTAGGTAGGTAGGTAGGTAATAAACTTTATCGGGGTCCTGAAGAAGTCACTTACCCCTTTTACTGAGGGAGGACAGCGGACTGCTCCCATGTCGGGATGGGAAAGCCAAGCCTCACTGCCGCATTGTGGGCCTTCTGCACTGCCTGGAGTTGATGAAACCAGTCTTGACTCTTTATCAATGATTGAAAGATGCCTTGCGAGATTGCTTGAGTCATGTGGTGCTGTGAAGAGGGGCACCCCCAGAGCATGTGTTTAAAATCGCTGTATCCGCCGCAGTCAGGACACGAAGGGGAGAGCTTCGCGAAATGACTACTGATGGAAAGGCTGGGATATGAGTGCATTTGTAATAACCTCAGTGTAACCGATTGAGGACATGAAAGGTTTCGGTGGGGCATGGGAAATGCCCTGTGAGCAAGTTGATAATGCTTTGTGACTTCGTTAAAGGTGGAAAGTATTCTTTTGTTTGAAGACATTGTTAATAAGAGTTTGTGAATTAGAAGCATTATTTATATTGGTTACAACTTTTCAAAAATCACAGAAAATTTCTGTCCAATTCTGCTGGGCATATTTCTTGAATTCTGCCTTTTTACCTTTCTTGTCAGCTTGTCATCTTTTGTGCCCTTTAATATCAACGTCCCCTTGCTATTCCAGTATAGAAACTTCATGGGACAAGCAATTTCTCTTGTAATAGCGAATTGCCATTTCACATACAAAAAGCACCGCTCTTTGTGAGAAGATGCTTGATAAGCTAAAAGATCAGCCCTCTCCCCCCAGAAAAAAGAGAGAGGGAGAGGAGAAAGAGACAGAACACTTGGATGGTGATGCCTCTCTCATGTTCACACACTGGTATGTATGACAGCAATGATTGGCAGCAATACAAAAAAAAAATTGTTACGGCTATGCACTAGTGGTGTGGAGACTGATGAAACAGTGGAGCTATGGCTTTCCTTAAATTAACTTGGTTTCTCGATCATCTTCCTGCCACCTTTCCTGCCACGCCGCTTCTTCAGGTGTCAAATGCTTCTTCACCGTAGCCATAATCGTAATGAAACCCAGGAACACTCAGCATTTATTGCAGAACGGGACACGCCATGGCTGCCCTCGATCTTATTCCTTTTTGGAACTACAGTCTGAACGATGATATCTGCACGCTATGCCGTTGTTTTCTACATTAAGCACATTTCTTCACTGGAAGGCACCGTGACACCACTGTTAGAACATCTTTCTCTCTCACTTTTCTTTCTTTATTCTTCTTTCTATCACACTCCCATTTTTCTTTTTCTCTTGGCCATAGCAAGTTGTATTACAATGGCCTCTACAACACAGCCACATGTTTCCTCTAAATGCATGTTGTGCAAACGTGGCGGTATGACCTGTAGTTGCCCCATCATGGTGGTCTAGTGGCTATGGCACTCGGTTACTCTTCCGAAGGTCACATGGTCGTATCCTGGCCATGGCAGCCTCATTTCTTCGGAGGTGAAATGTTGAGGTCATGTGCTGTGCGATGTCGGTGCACGTTAAAGAACCCCAGGTGGTCAAAATTCCAGGAACCCTCCACTACGGCGTCTCTGATGAACAGATTGTGGTTTTGGGACATAAAACCCTGGAAATCAATCAGTGGCCTATAGTTGGCTATATTATTGCCTATAGTGCCTGCAGGCCAACTACAGGCTATAGAGCCACGGTTGCACAACATCCGTTAAGACTTCCACGATGAAATGGAAATACAGCCAGACTGGCACGTGGTATTGGTAATGTCTTTGTTCTTACCACCATTCTAGTAGTACAAGCTATTCTCTAAGGTGCTCACTTCAGGGATGTGGACTGTATAGTGGTTTCTGTCTGAGAGACTGTTGTGCTGTTAGAGACTTGTTAACTCTCTGAGTGTTTTGGATTTGTACAAATGTGAATGTTTTGTGCAAGTGTGAAAGTTCTGTAAATAAATAGTACCATGAACTAAAGGAAAAAAAGTTGCTGTATGGCCTAGTTGTATGACACAGCTTGAACAAAGTATCAGCTAACGTTGAGATTTGAAAGAAGACCTTTTTCATATGTGCATCACTTTTGGAGGGGATTTAACATCAGAATTCAAGAAACGTATCTGTACTGATATCTGAAATGAGTATAATCTGAACACCGATTGGATAAAACAGAAACAGTTGTGGGCACCAAGCCACTAGTGAAAGGCCTGTGGACCACTGGCAACATTTTTGAGGCCTCTGCTTTAGGACATGCTCTTACTTAAATAGATTGAAAAAATCTTAAGATAATGTTGTAAGACAGCAGACGTTGAGAGAGAGTTATTTGCCAAGTAACAAAGGTGCATTCCCTTAACTTAATCCTCTAGGGGTCACATGTATGCATATGGAAAAAATCTAGAAGCTTTGCCAGCTGTTTTTTTTTAATTGCCTCTCAAGACATTTTGAATGAAGAATTTGTCTGATGTCAATTTGCGTTAGTGTATTATTGTTTCTTTGATATTTAATAAATACAGCTATATTGGCTGCATTTCAAGAGGGATGGAACGTAAAAACATTTGTCTACTTAAATTTAGGCACATTTTAGGAACCACAGTGTTGTAGATTAAGGTTTTCCCACTAAAGCATTACTCGTACAATGGTGTCGCCGTATGAAAGCCCAGAATTTTTATTAATTTTCTTTTTGAATGAGAAGAAATTCTCGAGTAACCTGTCATGTTTTCTTTGTGCAGCATCACAACCTTTCAGCCATGCAGAAATGGATGCTGAGGAGTCGTGCCATGGACGCCGCCACCTCTGCAACTTCTGTGACTATAAGGCCCTTACTCCATCCCATCTTAAAGAACACATCAGGGTTCACACAGGCGAGCGGCCATTTATTTGCCATTTGTGCCCCCAGAGCTTCACACACGATTCGTCGCTGAAGATTCACCTGCGAACCCACACAGGCGAGCGGCCATTTCAGTGCCAGTTCTGCCACCGCACCTTCTCCCAAAGAGGCCATCTGCAGTCACACCTCCGTGTACACACTGGCGAGCGGCCGTATAAGTGCCACATGTGCTCCAAAAGCTTCTCACATGACAGCACGCTCAAGGATCACCTGCGCATCCACACAGGCGAGCGGCCATTTCACTGCCATGTGTGCTTCAAGAGCTTCTCACAAAGGACCGCACTGAAAAATCACCTGCGCAGCCACACAGGCGAGCGGCCATATCAGTGCCCTTCATGTCCTCAGACATTTCTACGGAAAGCCCACCTCATAAGGCACCTTACATCATCAGCATGAGCGAACACCAGTGACCACTTCAGCGTAAGGCCCGCTGTGTGAGCTTTTTGTAAAAACACTTTTGGTTGGTTGTTCCTAAGCACTGTGGCAGTGCAGAGTTACCTAGAATGAGACTAAGGCTGTGTCTGGTAGTGATTGATAGCAGGGCCTCATTATTGTTACTGGAGCACAGTTGTGCATGCTGTAAAACATAGTGACATATTGTTCTCTTACATTATTTAGTGCTTCATTGCAGTGTTCACTGACAAGTCAAATAATCCATATGTCATGAGCTCAACAAAATGTTGTGTAATCATAGTGAGAGCAACCACACCTCGGCATTTTCATCTGCAAATCCTTTCTGCGAGCTGCTCGAATGCACATGAAGACATAGCACCGAGTAGGTCAACACCTATGTAGCGTTCTTTATGTAACAGTTAGCATCCAAGTTTGGTATCTACTTATGTGTGCTTCATGCTTTGGATGCTACTGAGAATTAGGAATAACAAGTGCAATTATAAGGACACTGCTGGTGATATCCTAGCGTTGGTGTGGTGGTTCAAATATATATAAAACCCAAATGAGATAAGATGCTGTATGTAAGGCCCTGGCACGCTGTGAGATCTTTCGGCAAAGCATTCCATGTTCCATAAGTTGAAAGTGGAGAAAAGAGCGGGAATCGGGGTAGCTTTTTGCCACCCCTGAAAAGCTTGGAAAGTGGTGCAATGTGGGTTAATAAAGTATATATGTATGTAAAAAGGTGTTGCACTAGGAATCATTGTGGTGTAGCTCTAAAGTGTGCTGGGGCACTTGGGAAGATGCCTAAATGACAGATTGAAAGAGCACATGTAGAACACAACAAAAACAATATCAGGGCAGTTGGGTCCTCATTGTCGGAACTGGGGCTGCACACCCCTTCATTAGAAAAAACCAGCATTGTGCACAAATTGCCTGGGAGGCTGATGACAGAGATTTTAGATGCTCTGGAGATAAGAAGCTGGGAGACGTTTGCGTGAGCATGTCATCTGTTATGCTTTCAAACAAAGACGTCAAATTCCTACCACGACCCACTTTGCAGATGCAGCTGCAAGTATGGTCATGTGAACCTGTTCTTTTTTATGTTCTGTTTATTCTTATATTTGTTCTCTATGCTTCCAAGAATAAACCTTCAGTTGTTAGTTGTTCATGTCACCTTTTTTCACATGGTCATTTTCTTTTGCACTGTTCTGTGATTATGAAGCGAGTAGCCGAGCAATGCGTGTTTATCATTAACGGTTTTATTGAGCAAAGTTCACTGTCAGTACCTCGTCTATATTTCAGCGTACTGCAGTTCACTCCCCCAGTGTCTTTGCGGTGCCTCCTTTCCTGCCACTTGCAGGTTCGCCATATAAACAGGGTAGCTGGGGTAGATCCTGCCGCTGCCACAACATTTTTGCTTGTTTCATATTGCCATTGCTTGTGTGTTTTTATGCTCCACTGCATTTTCATTGTATGGCTTGTTCCTGTCTGAGCACACATCAGCTTCGTGCTAAGTGTAAGTCTGACTAGAAAGGAAAATCATGTGCGCATTGCTTTGCCATCCGACAAAGGAAACATCAAGCTGATTTAATCACATTACGCTTCCCCCCACCCCCCACCATTGATCATAATTTTTGCCTTGCGACAAGGTAATTGCTGTAATAAAGCTGGTAGAAGGACATGTGTGTGGGGCCTGTGCTTGTGCACAGCTGACATGTGGCTGTCATATAGTCATTAACTCGAACCTCGTATTCTTAAGTACATTCTAAATACGACCTTTTCTCTTGCATAAAGTAAGATGCTAAATCTGTGCAATCTTTGTTGATGTGTTGGAGGTACAGTTGCTGCTTGTTCTTACGCAAATAAAAAAATTCAAGACAGGTGTGCCATCTTCCCAACCCCCACCTTGGAGGCCCAACCCCTGATTCCTGGGCAACCCCTGTTGCCACATCTTGAGTTGTGGTAGTCGAGGTCTCTGCTGACTCTGGACCCTGTCACTGTACTGTTTGTGAACATGCACCCCATACAGATTCCCGTTGTGTTTAGAACAAATGGTGAACGGTTCAGTGTGCATCATATGCCACCATGGGAGAGCTCTGTACAGGTACGTCTGAACCAGCACTCTATTGGTTGTGTTTAGAAAAATTTATTATATCACAGACAATTAACACGTATAACATTAAACACAATGTTTTCTTGCAAGACATCCAGTTACGAATATCACAACACAGAGTTCAGTTGCATATACGCAACACAGGAGTGCAGCGTGTATAACAGAGCGTTCTACATATCCACACACATATAAAAATAGTAGCTACAAAGAAAGCACCAATCAGCTGCGATTGTGTACACATTATCAATATACATGACATTGTGGCCAACGACAAGCGATGCATCAGCCTACCAAAACCAGGCAGGCCAAAAGACAAGCTTCACGTGTTTGTCAGAGACCGACACAAAAGGGCAAGGCCAATGCCGAAGGAATTCTTCCTCACTGAGAAAGAATAGCTCATCCGACAGAACAGACAGAAGCTCTGAATAAAGCCGCTCTAGGATGGGAAAAAGAGTGCGATGGCGATGGCCTGCTGCAACTGCTGCACAGCGATTGCGCCATAGGCAGAAGGCACCTGCAACAATAAGAAGGCGAGAAAAACGACCTCGTGAAGAGAAGAGTGCCCAGAAGGGATGAAGCAATTTACACTGAACCCACGAAATCCGGCATTCACGGCCCTCCAGAAGATTTGAGCAATGACACATTGCCTTACAATATGTTGATTAGATTCCTGAAGTTGGCAGTTGTTACGACAAGTTGCTGACTGAACCATTCCCCACAGCTCCAGGTAGTCAAGTGTGAGCGCACACCCTACCCTAGCCGATACATAAAGTCGCGGAGGTGAACAAGTAGGAAAGACTCTGTTAGCACCCTCCACGACACACGTCTAGAGCAAGCATGGAGATCCGAAGAAACTAACGGGAGCAATAGGGCTGCTGTTGTGTCAACAGTTCAATCTTTGGGCAGGTCTACGTCTGTACAGGTCGACTGGATATCGCGAAAAAAAGCAACGGCTGTTGCATAAAATGCTGGGAGCTTTAAAAGACTCGGAAGCACATGATGCATCAAATGTGAGGTCAGTGCCGCGGAAGTGAGATGCGAGAGTTCATGCAGGTGATTTCTCGCCTTGCAGAAGCCGTAACAGGAAGCACAGTTCCAAAAGGCGGCATCGTATAGACACAGAAGGGAAGGCAAAGCCTCCCTTGGAATGCTGCTGTTCTGTTACCGTACGTGAAACCAATTCAGTGCCGCCTGACCAGAAGAACAAGCACAAAGCCGACTGTATTGATCACACAATGCGTAACGGAGGTTGCACCACATGACTAATACACCAAATACGGCCACAAAATATGGTCTGCTCAAGGTATCTGTGCTTGAGGAGGGAAAAGTCAGAATCTTGTGTGTCCTAGATTTTCTGCCTTATTTCTTCAGGAGTTGTTAACCACACCGAGTCGGGAATGCCATAATGATTGTATACACAATGCCTAAAACATGAAGAGGTGTGTCTGACTGAATGGGAAATGTCAAGCTAAGCCTAGAGTTTCGAGAGCCAATAAATAAAAAATGGGATTTACTGAGATTCAGCACTGCCTGAAATGCCACCATACTCAAAGAATAAATGTAGGCTGTGTGACAGACGATCCTCGTCAGAAAGGTACAGGGTAATGTCACTGGCGAATGCTGTGACCTTCACTACATTGCTACCAGGTGGTGGAAGACCGAAAATGCGTGGATGTGCATTTAGAGCACGTAAGAATGGTTCAAGGTGAAGGACGAATAACACAGGTGACAATGGGCATCCCTTACGAACACCGCACTTAACGGGAAAGGGAGTAGTTCCCCAGCCGTCCAGAAGCAATGTACTTTTACTTTCCATGTAAACGTTTTTCAGTAACTCAACAAATGAATTTGAAAAGCCAAACGTGGCGAGTATGCTAAAGATATACACATGCTCCGATTGGTCAGATGCTTTCTCCTGGTCCAGCAGCACAATTATACCAGATGCAACTGCGATGGCGCATAAGCTATGACACCACGAGTAGTGAAAGACAAACTGTGTATTTCTCTTCCTGGCACCGATGAAGCTTGATAATGACCAATTAGAGTTCTCATTAGGGCCCTCAGCCGTCGAACGATAATGGTAGCAAAGATCTTGTAATTGACATTAAGTGTTATAGGTCTCCAATCTTTGGGACACAAGGAGGAAGCGCCACGCTTCGGAATGAGCACAATGCGGCCATCTTGAAAGCTGGATGGAAAGACGCAGTCAAGGGATAACCATGGTCGAGACAGTACCAATCTCATTCCAAACTCTCAGGTAAAAACACTGAAGCAGGCTGTTACATGTAGTAGCCAGAAGACAAAATGGCAAGTAGCTGAGTTGCAGTTAAAAGAAACCCTAATATTTTCAATACCTTTTCATGTGCACAACTATAACTTCTGCAAGCAAACGATTAGGTAAGGTGTAAGCAAAGTTACAGGTACTAGACTTGAGGAGCAGTGTACGTTTCTTTCATCAGAAATCATAAAAAAAAAAAAAACTCTACATTTTAACAACTTAGAGACGCTAACAGTTCACGCAACGGTAAGACGCAGCTTGACCACACTCAAGGTGTATCGTTCAGTGATCGCGTGCCTTCATTATTTTCACTAGAGCATTTTTACGCATATGGCAAAATGTAGTGACATTGTTCTATTACTTCTTTAGTGCTTCATTGTTTACTTACAAGTTGAGTAATGCATATATTACAAGCTTAGCAAAAGCTTATGCATTTATATTAGGATGTAGCAACATTGCCTCATTCTCAACCCTAAATTTTTTGTGCAAGCCATTCTGAAAACAAGAGGTCATGGTGCTAAATAGGTCAAGCGGTAAAATGTAACAATTAGGATCCGAGTTTGGTATCTGTGTACATGTGCTTCATGCTTTGTGTCATTATCGAGAATCAGGAAGAGCAAGTGCTACTGCCATTTCAATTACAGGGGCACTTTTGGTGTTGGCAGTTTAACCAAGGATGATGAGGTGCTATCACTCCCATGCTTGCTACCATAGGCATGCACACAGGGGTGCCAGCCACTACCCCTAATCATCTGAGAGCAGCACCAAATCTGCCGCATACATTTTAGTTGCACTGCATTTTGACTGAATTGTTTAAGTAGGAACGGGTTGGGAGAAGGAGGTGGGCACTGCAGTGAACCTTCGGTTCCTCCAACGGACAACCTTGTGCATGCCTATGCTTGCTACGCTCTCAGATATTAAAGGAAAGCATGCAAGAAGACCCACTGACACCATCATCAAGCACCTGAGCAGTGGGGATGGAGTGGGAGGAGTCAAAGAGAAGAAGGGATATTGAGCGGAAGGCATCATATGAGTGGGTGTTGCAGTCCAGGTAAAGGTGGTCATGAGCACATGCTTAAACTAGTAATGGGGCATAAAGGAGACACATGTTTTGTTACAGCCATGTCTTAATGCAATAATGTGTGATACTCATTTTAAAAGTAATCTGTGGCAATCCCTAAGGCTGAGTGATCCAGGATTGCTGGTTGCTTCATGTGCACTGCTCTTTATGCTGAGCCCCCTCTTTTTTGTGCTCGCTTAATGTTGCAGCTTAAGTATGGTATCTCATATGAGCAAGAGGCAATGGTATGTGTCTGTTCACTTTTGTTTGCAATTTTTATCGTGGCAGCATTCTGAATGCCAGTGTTTGCAGCCACCAAGTGATATATTCCTTGCTTGTGTTTGCATGGCAGTGTCCTCGACAATTTGATTGGTGTGGATGTGTTTCGTGCAATATATACGGCCAATAAAACATCAAGTACCTTACTTATTGTTTATAAATCTTTTAATGCAGTGCTATATATGAGTCACACCATGCATTGGTCACACTTATGAACTGCTCAATAGTTATTTCTCCTCCCTACCAGCACTTTTCTTTTAATTTTTAATCTCAAAATGTTTAAACCGCAAGAGCACACCCTTAACCACTGCTTCAATGCCATACACATGGGTCCCTGTTGCTGTTTTGCTAAGGTGAAGCAAAACTGCTTGATGTATGTACATGAAGTCTTATAGTGTAATGTATGACAGCAGCTTTGTAAGCACGTTTTACTTACCAATTAGAGTCTGAATAGGACATCCACATATGCATGCTTCATACTTTTTGACATTATAAAGGTAAGGAAGATGTTACTGCAATAGCAAAAGAGTACTGCTGGGGATGTCTTCCAGGTGCTCTCATTTGATAAATAGCTTATGTATTACAAGGATTTCTTGCAGACAACTGCTGAAAAAAGAAAATGACGGTAAAGTGGTGTTTGAATATTCCACTAGGTGCTATAATGATCTGCACTTCATTCTTTTCCTCACTTTGTCTTCCTGGGTACTATTTAAAAGGCGTCCCCTTGCTCTTTTAGCCTTAGCATATAGTTTTTCTGCCTCTCTTGTTATACATTACGCTGTTCGGAGTAGCGTAAATTCTGGTATATGGCGTGCTTCTATTGATAAAGGGTTCTGAAAGATATTGAGACAACGGAAGGCAAAATAACTGCGCCCTCTTAGAGAGGGCTACAGTGTACTAGAATTCGATCGCACTGGAGTTGACACTCTGAGGCTACGAGGCCACCTATTTAAACCACAACTCGGTCACTCGGTTTTACTATAGTCCCTAAAATTCTAGAGACCATAGTTTAGAACGAAAGACCATGCTAGGGACCATGTTTTACGTAACCAGTTGCCTGCTTGCTAAAGTCCCCTCTAGACATAGAGACAAAGCATAGAGTTTATAGCAGTATGAAACTGCGTCACACGCGCACAGTTGTTATTTTTTATGGAGGAAAGAAAAACTCCTCCCTTTAGCTTATTTTGGCTCCTCGCAGCACATTTTAATTATAATGATGATGATGTAAGAAAATCGGACGTTTGTCGCGCTCTCTGGCGGTCATTGGGGTATTCAAGCAATTCAACTCGCGCCCCCGTAGATGGCACCTCCTGGCAAGAAAGTGGGTTCTACACACGCCGCCTTGGCCACGAGTGGCGCTGCCTAACACTCCCAGGATAATACGTACATAAATACACAATAAAGTGGACGGGGGGACGACCGCCTTCGTAGCTCAGTTGGTAGAGCATCGGACGCGACAACCGAAGGTCGTGGGTTCGGTTCCCACCGAAGGCAGGTTTGTATTTTCGTCCACTTTAATTCCTTTCTACTTTCTCCACAATTACAATACCACAAGTAACTTCCCCTATGCTTTCCTAGGCTTCATTATCTGTTTGCTCATTAAGACGTAGTGTTTAAAAATTCAAACAAGACAAGTTCGGGGGAATACAAGGCTCGAAGTGATGGGAAATTCATTGGAACGTGCAGTGTCTCTGGAGCCAATGTTTTTTTAGGGGAATTGTCATTGCACAGGTAGAAGTTCAGGGCAAGGTGACGGCTTCAAGGATATCTGCCAATTTTCCAAATTTATCCAGAAGACTCCCAATTTCTGGTCGTCATCACAGTTGTGTGGGCACTGCCACAAATTGCATGAAAAACTGCCCCAACTCCTCCATAAAAAATACAAACAATAATACAAGACAGTTTGCGAGCTTTCTGACCTTGAGGAGCCATAACAGCTTTCCCACGGTTCTGCAGAACTCCTCCTGCTTTTCCCACCAATGTATAGTGAACATGGGACAGAAGCAAAGGGGATAAGGGTCCTTGGTGCTTCTGGTTCTCTAGTGTGTGTGCCTGCACCCTCTAATATTTATGGTTCAGCGGTTTTATCCTCAGTTCTGAAGGCCATCGCCCTTGGTGAGGCACTTTGACATAAGACCTGCAATTCTTTTTCGCTTGGTGCTGCGGACGCCTACCTAGGCTGCTGCTTTAGGCACCCCAGGCTATAAACTTTTATCTTCACACAGACAGTGTGTAGGTTGGACGAAAGTTTATTTCATCTTTAATTAAAGCAACTTTGCCACTCTACAGCAGCAGCACCAGTATCACGTGGTGAAAGGGCCTACTTTCACGGAACATAATACATTTTATTCCTTTATTATGGATGCATGCATGTGCTGTTAATTTCAAGTAGCATTATGATCAACAGCATCTAGAAACATTACTGGAAATTATTTAGAGCTGTTTCATGACATTGTAGCATTAAAGAAAGAAAGCAAGTTTTCTTTCATTGTGTCCCGCACCCTCCGATCTTCTTGCTTCACAGATATCCTGAATTTCAAGGTCCCTATCTTGGCAGGTATGCTTAAAGTGGTGAGAAATTGTCAAACGAGTTAGTATGCAATGTCCCTGTCACATGAGTACGTGAAAACCCTTTTACCTAAGCGGTCTTTTACTAAGTTGAAAGTCTTTTTAATGAAAAGGCTTGTACCACATACACATGGCGCCAACAATCTCTCTTTAGTGTTTTCTTCCGAAGACACCATAGAAAGTGTGGTGGTAGCCTTCAAAACAGAAGCAGTGAAAATAAAATGATGTATTGTTTAATGTCAGCTTGTCCCCTTTCCTTTATAGATCATGCTCATCCTGCTTAGTTTCCACCCCTCGGGGACCCGCTTGCGTCCCCTCTAGACATAGAGACAAAGAATAGAGTTTATAGCAGTATGAAACTGCGTCACACGCGCACAGTTGTTATTTTTTATGGAGGAAAGAAAAACTCTTCCCTTTATCTTATTTTGGCTCCTCGCAGCACATTTTAATTATAATGATGATGATGTAAGAAAATTGGACGTTTGTCGCGCTCTCTGGCGGTCATTGGGGTATTCAAGCAATTCAACTCGCGCCCCCGTCACGGAGGCCACGTTCGAAATTGAGGGCGGCGACAGCGGTTCGCGAGATGACGCGCATTTGTTGCTCGCGTGGCGCACGATCAGCTGAGAAGCCTGCGATTTGGCCCTGTGCCACCCGGCCTCTTAGTGCAGCTATCTGATATAATCTGCCCTGGTGCGTGTATATATAGCAGCTGGAGGAAGCGCCGATCAGCCGTACCTGAAGCGTGTTCTCTGGATATTGCTGGGCACCACGAAGGTCTTTTGAAAGTTTGATTCTTGCAAGGAAAAGACGCATTGCTTGGCTTCACTGATCAGGGCTTTTGTTTCTGACTCGTGTAGAATCCGTGGCGCATATCATGGCACAGCAAAACCCGACGTCCACCAGCACAATCGACGGGATTCTTGAAACCATCCAGACCAACCATGACGAGGCCTTTCTGTACGTGTCCCAGGGCCTCAGCTACGAAGAGCAGGGCGAAAACTCCCTCGCGATCGACATGTACTACAAGGGGCTCGAAAAGCTAGCTAACGGTTTGAGTCTGTACTGCGACCACCCTAGTTGCAAAGGTCCACAGTGGGTGAAGGCACGCACCATGCAGCAGAAGATGCGGCGCATCAAGGACGAGGTGGAGTTTCGGCTTATCGCCATCGAAGCAGCCGGCGGAGCACCCCTGTATGCCGACAGGCCCCCGACATATGACGAGGCGACCAGTGCTGGTACAGCCCGCTCACCAAGAAGGGAAGCTGAAGAGCTCTTCTGTATCGAGTCTGGTGTTCAGGTAGGATGTGAACTAATTATTGTTGAACCTGCGATGCGTTCTAGATCTGCAAGGTGTCGAGGTGTCCGAAATGACACCGTGAAGCCCTTTATGTTCCATATCAAAGCAGGCATATGCTGGCATAACTAACACATATTCGTTGATTATACAAACTCTCGCCGCTGAGCCTTAGCGTAGCGTGACTTCCTCAAGGGTCGTCATCGTTTGAAACAGCATGGTCATATAGTACTAGGTGAAAATGTGACAAGCGTACATTTGCGGTGGAAACAGGCATATAAGCCTTACAGTATTCTCCTTAGTGTGGCACTAATAGTATTTCACAATGGTAATCTAACTTACTTTTCTCATGTGCCATGTTTGGTGTTCATGTTTTGGCCCTGGCCAGGGACCCCCATATCATTTATAAATACACATCATTGCACAGGACTGTAAGGTTTGTGGATGCATCCTTGAGCTGGCGTGTTTGCTTAGGAAAACTAACACGAGTGTGAAACACGCACAGGTATTAACGCGATAGCGTTAAGGTGCTCATATGCAGAAAGTCCAGTGTTAGCGTCCAGCGGAAATGATTATCGCTGGCTCTCGCTGCCACTACCGCCATAGCAACCAGCAACGCACCATGCAAGCCCTCTGCCATGACGCAGGTGCTTTAGTGAATGAAATTCAATTTATGAAAGTAAAATCTATCAGAAAAATTGCAAACTATGGTTTCACTGATACCTGTGCTCAAGATAGCTTGGACTGTAATTCTTTTACGAAGGAAGCTCAAGCAATTCTTTTATAAAGAATACCTTATAGAGAATGCACCAATGCGGCACCTGTGCGCGTGACATTTGCATAGGCCTGAAAAGCTTCCACTGCTCGTGGATGACTACAGAAGGGAAAAATGTGCCATAGTGCACACTCGGTCTTCACACTAGTGTGATGGATTCTGTACCATGTTCTGGTGCCGGATGCACTGCGGAGCCTCCCTCAACAGCAAGTACTGGTGAGGCACCTATGTCATGTCACCTTGTACCTTATCACGAGGAAGGCCACGCATGACAGAGGCAGAGTGTGAATGAAAGAATGTTGTGGCCATGACTTTTACGCACTTATGTGACACAAGAGCATGACAAGCGAATGAGAAAGCGTTGCAAGATGGGGCATGATAAAACTAACATGTTCTGCCATTGCAGACGAAGTGTCCCCCTAATTTTCATGCTTGTTTCATGTGTCGTCTGTTGTGTACCTTTGCCAGCTTTGCTGTGCAACCATAGGCATTATAATCATGTTCTACCAACTGGCAATCGAACTACTTCTGAAGGTTGGGGCAGTTACTAGCCCTGAATCTTTGCCAAAATTGCTTCAGTAGTACTTCACGTCATTAATAACAACTTTAGCCGAATGTAAATAAATTTTTGCAGTTGGCCTTTATGCAGCCTTAATTCATTTGCTGTGGTACATAGTTTTATGTGACATCGCAGACAAAAGTTCTCATGTGATAGTTTGATTGTTTATTTGGGCGTAACATATACATGGCTTGGCCCACAAGGGCTTAAACCTCCTGGCTATGCCTTACGTTGTGGGAGCAGCAGAGAGAGCAGATTAACAAATTACAAGTGCAACTAGTAAAACAGACGCTTTATGACCACATACAACACAGTTATTCAGCACATTATAAAACTGAAGTTTTTCACGAACTAATGAATACAGAATTTGAATAATGCACCGCTAACACAAAAATTTAAACATTGTTATTCTCATTGAAGAGTTCAGTCATGGTAGCATTTCCACAAGACATTAGAAGATAGGAACATTTTCAGTATTGAATGTATAAATTGGCAAATTGTTCCACAACTCATAGCTAAATCAAATAGGCTAGGGTACATATTGCATAAGGACACAGTTTCATATTTGATAGTTTGAATCCTGTAATACCTACCCCGACATGGTAGCGATGGTGCCACTACACATCATAGTGGGTGCATGAAGGGTGAGCTAGTTAGAGCGTTCAGAAAACAAATATCTGATGCTTATTTAAAAAAATGTTCTGGTTTGCATGATGGATGACACTTGTGGGTGGTAGACTGTTCCAGTCATGACCTTGTTGAAGAATGGTTGATAGTGGGTCATGGTACATGCAGGAGGGGTGGGTGGGTAGCCTTGTGTCGTGGCTACTGTGAGCTGAAAAACAATGGAAAGGTTGAGTGAGAGAGCCTTAATTGAATGTATTATGTATGATACATATCTTATGGCACAAGGACAGCCTTAGACCTCGCTCTGGTGGTCTAGCGGCATGGCCCTCAAGTGCTGACCCGAACATTGCAGGATCGAATCCCAGCTGCCGCGGCCGCATCTTCATAAATGTGAAATTCTGAGGGCCGTGTACTGTGCAGTGTCAGTGCATGTTAAAGAACCCCAAGTGGTTGAAATTTCTGTAGCCCTCCACTATGGCACCTCTCACAATGATATCATAGTTTTGGGATGTAAAACCTCAGAAATTATTAGTTATTAATGACATCTCTGGGATAGATAGTTCTGCTTTTATTGACAAGGATAGTAACATTAGCGTACTGTGAGTAATCAGAGTAGACGAATCTATGTGGTCTTGGGAAAGTTCAATAGACTTCTTTAGGTTGATTTTGGCCAGGTATAAATTGGGGATATGTGCTCCATTTTTGGGCAATCTTGAGAGAGAGAGGAGAGAGAGAATATTTTATTGATGAATCCAGAGATGTTAGCCTGGTTAATGGCCTGGCTTGCTACTCCAGGTGTTTAGCAGTAGTATGTCTGTTGGAGGGGTACAACACAAGTGTGGTGAAGGTAACCAAGAGCTGTGTTAGTCCTAACCATCCTTCTTACGTGATAGATTGTGTGAAATTTTAATAACAAGATACGTAGTCAAGTTGAGGGAATAGACAGTGGGGACTTTTGGCAACTGTGAAAGGAAACCAGCAAAGTTTTATTAGCATTTAAAGCAGTGAGCCATTTACAGCACCATTCATTTAGTTTTAGTAGGTCAGACAGGAGAGTAGTTTTGTTCGAAACAGAGCCACTTACAGCACCACTCATCTTGTTTTAGTAGGTCACACTGGAGAGAAGTTGCATGTGAAACATTAATAGACTGATTGCAGACTCATCAGTAGACGGTCAAATGTTAGATGAAAAAGTGTTGCATAACCAGCGATATAAACTAAGACAAAGAAGTAGAAGTGTCCTGTTCATACAGCTTCTGTAAGTGCTACTACCCAAAGTTGGTGGCCACAGTGACACCAATGATTACTATGTACATTTTAACGTCGTTTCCCATCCCTGCCCACTCCAGATTTTCTATGTCTCTGCTGAAGGAGGGGTTGAGGCACCACCTGAGCCCACAGATCTTCATGTGTACCGCTTGCCAGGCAGGCAGGATGCCATGTTTCCTGATGAGAAAGCCCCACTGCCGTGGCTACAAGTGGGCACATGGATTTACCCTTTGGTTCCGAAACAGTCTCCTGCACTGAAGTCTGGCTATGGAGCCTATCTCTTTCCCAATATTGATGCACCTCTGAAAGAATCTGGTAAGGAATTTCTAACCACAATTGCATGGTTTCGTGTTTTTCTTTTTTCAAACAGCACTGCAACAGAAGCAGGCGAAGTATCCTTTTAATCATGCAATGGTTTAACTTGATTAAGATGCTTGGACATTAAATCTATTTGATTACATTTTTGTATTTATCGCAGTGAACATGTGAATATAGACACACCCATCCCAAATGCATTCTCTGGTAATTGTTTGCAATTTACGATTTTTTTATATCTCGTGCATTTCCACCAGATATTTTCTATACCCTTTGATCCTATATTAAGTGTTAACATCATTGCAGCAGTTCTATATCTTTCTTTGTTGACAGAAATAGATGCCTACCATTACCAATGGGTCACAAAGTTGTTTTGGCTTATGTAGTCATCGTTGGTATTATAGTAAACAAGGTGCTTTCAGCCACAGACTGCTTCAACAGCCACAAATTAAAGTTGCTTTAGCATAGACAAGGGACTTGTTTTGATAATGTACCTATGTCATAATATAATGGTCTTTAAAATACACAAAGGATGAAGCTCCCTTCAATTCTGCCAAATTATAGTTCTCACAAGGGTGTATGTGTATAGCAGAACTGTGATATCAAACTATTACTGCAACTGTAGTTCAGTTGTGATTTCATAAAGGTGTATGTTGGATACTGTCTGTGAATTCAAATGAATTTTAGAACTTCGTAATACCACCATGTTTATAACATTTTTATTGGCTCTACTTAAGCTATCCTTGCTGCCAGATAAGCTTTCAGCAATCCCAAGTGGGCTTCAGGCTGTATTACAACCTAATATAGTTTTTATAAATTGCCATGTTTTAAGTAGCATGTCTGCTTAAATGACACAGAAAGTGCATTTGAAAGCCGTGAAATTTCTAACATGAATATTCCATAGATGAAGAGGTTGTTAAAAGTGATGAACAGGGAATTTTGAAATGTTGGCTGTACCGACATTTCCTGTTCTTGATCATTTTTAATAATCTTCTCACCAATTGAAGCCTCCATCTTCCTCTGATCTTCTGTTCTAGTATGAATATTACTGTGTTAGATAAGTGAGATGTAATACTAGGAAAAGTTATTTGTGCAGGGGACTTAAATAGCATTTAAATGGTTTGTTCTAAAGGATATGTCCACCTGTTAGATAGCTACTTTGGTTAAATTTACAGTACCAAGTGGGTAGCTGCATGCATCCAGTGTTGCTAGTGCATATGCCATCACTTCATATAATATATATCCTTATATTGATTGATACAGACCTCAATATATGTATGAGGCTGCCGTAAATGTTGTCACCAGTATGTGAACACGTGATAGTAGGTAATCCTTGGCTCAAGCTCTCTAGTTCAAGTCACTTTCTTTTTTTTACACTGCGAGTTCTGGCTTGTACTCTTGTGATAGCTTCCTACAAGGGAATGCATGTAGAGTGCATGTTGTTCTTTTTTTCTTCCATTGACTCAGTCTTTGTCATACGACTTAGTTTTTGAATGATCCAAGTACATGTTAAAAATAAGCATTACAAAAAAAAAAAAAAGTTCTGGTCAACTCAACTGGTGGATTAAAATTTATTGAAGAGAATGATGGCATTACAGCAATGGATTGTCAACGTTTCAGTGACTATTCGAAGCATGCACATAAGTACAGTGGTACTTGGCTAAGGAGGTCCTCTGCTTGAGCCGAGTAGAGTTCAGTTAGAAATTGTCATTGACTTTGTGGACATCGTTGTACACGTTACAGAATGTAGTTGAAACAGGATGAAGAAGAAAGTGTCTTACAAAATTTTGTCTATACAAACATATACTGAAGCATTCTCAAATCTATGGTACCCTTCCTCCATCCCGCATATCATCATTTGCATAGGTGCATCTGTGGGAGTTCTGCTGCCTCCTGACCTGCCATACGAGATGATCACGCTTTTCGAATCTCTCATGGAAGAGCTGACCGCCATGAAGATAGAGGTCCTGAATGACTCAAGCTACACCAAGTGTGTCCCAGAATCATTCCTGAGCCGGTTTCCGCCGGTCTACCTCTTTCAGCCAGCAGGTGTCGAACAGCATAGTAGCAGGTGTGTGCCTCAGCCCACCTCTATGTTTTGGTTACCTGGTTGCCGCACAAGCTCTAAGTGTCTACCTGTCAACAATTATTATTTTTTATATGGCATAAAATTACAGTGAATATTAATTCTATGTGACTGATGCAGTCAGATCTTAGTATGGTGATGGAACCACAGTTCCTAAAGATTTCTGGTGCTGTACATAATTGACTTTTCTTCCTGTTTCCCCATTTTCTTCCCTGTTCCAGTACTTGCTTCACTGAAAATAGTTCATTGACAAATGCATGCTGTTGGGCTGGTTGGTCTGTGAGTAAAGCTTAACTCCAATTCAAGCACATGTCCTCTTTTACTCTGTGTTGTGTTTCGCTCTATATATCAAGTGGACCATACTCTGTGTTCTTCTGAAATTGACTGGTGTGTGTTGCATACCTGGAGTAACTGTGACAAGCAAAAGATGGTCCCACATTAAATGCATAATTTTCTTATTTCCATCCGCTTGCATACGCTGCCAGCTAGCAGCAAAGGTATATAAACTGTTAAGCAGAGATTGGAGCACACCACATTGCTGTCCTTCTTGGCAGTTAACTCTTTACTGCTTGTTATCACAAATTCACGACGTACTGAATGAAGCCAGCCTAGTAACTTGCAAAATGTTTGCTGCATTAAATGCCATTTCTAAAATTTTTGTGGCATAAAGCACTTTGCACACACCTGGCATGATTTCAAATAAGGAGTTCACAATAGAACGCATGTTGTGTATTGGTTGCCATGCAGTGTGAGTCATATGCGACAGCTTCTGCATGTTCAACGTCTTTTCCTAATCAACGTGAGGTCAAGGTTCCTGTTTGCATGTGTTTCAGAAACTGCCCATAGCATGTTATGTCATGTAAAAATACATCTGTCTTTTACCGCATGCTTATTGCCTTTGCTGATGTGTTACGAATCCTTGTCATTCTCGGGGCTTGGCAGTGGCTCCTGCCTCCTGGAGGCCTGGTGGTGGGACATTTCAGTATCTTGTAACTCCTCCATAGTGAGTGAGTCCATTTGGAAAATTATCTCAATACAACCAATACAATTGTAAGGTACACAGTGCCTTACAAATTGCAGTGCATAACCAAAACTCACAATGAAAGTTAGTTAGGGGCCTTTCAGTGTCTTATAGCAATTAGACTTCGAAATTGTCATACAGCACTCCCTCCTATTCCTTTTCATTTCTTCATGGTAATGCCGAGGATGTGCAACTTTATTTTAAGGTTCATCTGAGTATTGCTTGCTGCTTTGGCATTGCTGAAGCTTGAAATGAAAGAAAATGCACTATAACTAAATTGTACACCATAGGTACCCATAGTGTTGTACTATGCACTATAACTAAATTGCACTATAACTAAATTGTACACCATAGTGTTGTGTGTTGCTACGTAGCGTTTAAAAATTCAAACAAGACAAGTTTGGGGAATACAAGGCTCGAAGTGATGGGAAAATCATTGGAACGTGCAGTGTCTCTGGAGCCAATGTTTTTTCAGGGGAATTGTCATTGCAGAGGTAGAAGTTCAGGGCAAGGTGACGGCTTCAAGGATATCTGCCAATTTTGCAAATTTATCCAGAAGACTCCCAATTTCTGGTCGTCATCACAGTTGTGTGGGCACTGCCACAAATTGCATGAAAAACTGCCCTAACTCCTCCATAAAAAATACAAACAATAATACAAGACAGTTTGCGAGCTTTCTGACCTTGAGGAGCCATAACAGCTTTCCCATGGTTCTGCAGAACTCCTCCTCCTTTTGCCACCAATGTATAGTGAACATGGGACAGAAGCAAAGGGGATAAGGGTCCTTGGTGCTTCTGGTTCTCTAGTGTGTGTGCCTGCACCCTCTAATATTTATGGTTCAGCGGTTTTATCCTCAGTTCTGAAGGCCATCGCCCTTGTTGAGGCACTCTCGACAAAAGACCTGCAATTCTTTTTCGCTTGGTGCTGTGGACGCCCACCTAGGCTGCTGCTTTAGGCACCTCAGGCTATAAACTGTAATCTTCGCACAGTGTGTACGATGGACGAAAGCTTATTTTATCTTTAATTAAAGCAACTTTGCCACTCCACAGCAGCAGCAGCAGTATCATGTGGTGAAAGGGCCCACTTTCACGGGACATAATACATTTTATTACTTTATTATGGATGCATGCATGTGCTGTTAATTTCGAGCAGCATTATGATCAACAGCATCTGGAAACATTACTGGAAATTATTTAGACTTGTTTCATGACATTGTTGTAGTATTTAAAAAAAAAAAAGCAAGTTTTCTTTCATTGTGTCTGGCACCCTCCAAAATTCTTGCTTCACAAATATCTTCCTTCGTTCCTTGAATTTCAAGGTCCCTTTCTTGGCATGCATGCTTAAAGTGGTAAGAAATCGTCAAACGAGTTAGTACGTAATGTTCCTGTCACACGAGTATGTGAAAACTCTTTTACCTAAGCGGTCTTTTACTAAGTTGAAAGTCTTTTTAATGAAAAGGCTTGTGCCACATACACATGGCGCCAACAATCTCTTTTTAGTGTTTTCTTCCGAAGACACCATAGAAAGTGTGGTGGTAGCCTTCAAAACAGAAGCAGTGAAAATAAAATGATGTATTTCGATACACAAAGTGGATATTTATTGTATTGCATGTTTCTTCAAGTAAATTTAACAGTACCAGATTAAGAAACAATGATGTAAGGGTTTATTGCAGTGGTTTGGTTTGTATAACTAGCGACATGTACAAGTTTGTCTGACAACACTGGGCCTTTTTTTTCCCATCCTGGTGCTCTTGCCTCATCATGGGTGACTGTACCGAGGAAAGAGCGGTAATCGAAAGTATTATGGTATGGATTATTGTTCTGGAAAGTGAGGCAGATGTAGCAAAAGCAGTCAACGATGGTATCAAGCAGCAACTGCTGCTAAGCAGTTCCATACTACAGAGGAAGTGCAGGTGGTCTTCCCGCAGCCTGAATAAAGTCCAAATGTTCCTGTCAGTCTATTGCAGCTGCTGATTTTTGCATGCACTGTAGGCTGTTTTGACACCGGCATTGGCCACAAGAAAAAACGCTGCGCATGTTTTTTTCATCAGTCCATGCGCACGGCGCGTGTCTACTGTCTAGCGTCGGCAACTATTCGTGACCCATTCTACCTGGTCGCGAGAGTACAGAAGTAATAAAGCATTAAAAGACTTGCTACACCTTTTACGAGATATGAAATACGTTTTTATGATGAGCCTCGGTGACAGAAAAATAGGCATTTGCTCTTTTTCTCATGAATAGATAATTGCTGGTGCCTACTGGTTTAGAGGCTACTGCTTTCAGACTGTAAAAGAGATATGTGCACTCCGCTTACAGGAAAGAGAAAAGACCGCTTCTAAAAGGAGGTTGTTCTCTGTCATTTGTCTGCTAGTGGATCTCTTTTTTAATAAGAAGTCTTCTTGCTTGAAAGACTTTCAAGTGCCCTTGTGACAGGGGCGCCACTAGAGACAACACTTTGACTGAAGGAGTTGTCGTAATCGGCAACATGCTGCCTTGATGACAAGTCCCCTTGTTAGAATTTCTTACATCATTGTGTTTGTGCTTCTTGACTGTTTTGGTAGTCGATTAGGAAATGAGCACTCGTGCCAAGAAGCTGAGGCACCCATCCAGGGATTCTTTTCACCACATGGCAAGCAGTGAGACTCATTGATACCTGCACACTTATGTTGTTCTGTTCCCTCTCTTCAGGCTCGGAGGCCCTCTCAAAGGGCTTGACCAAGGGTGCCATAGTGACTGGTGAGGCCCTCAAGATGGGCACAGCACGGCTCAAGCAGTACCTCAAACCTGACCAGCAGCCATTGGCAGTGGACCCCAGAGTGAAACAGGGGCTCGAGATCCTGCGTACGGTCACAGGCTCTGTGCGCAATGTCACAGAGCGTGTTGGTAAGTGGGTACCAAATTTTGATAGTCACTTTAAAGGCAAATTATAAGGTGAGCAAAATTGAAAAATCTGGTTTGTGTGATAAGTAGTTCGCCATTCCTGGTGAGAACAAAACAGTTCTAAGCAAGGAAACAATGAAATTGAGAAACTGGAGTGACGCCCTTTGTCCTGGCCTGTGGGTACCGTTTTGAAAGGATGTGGGCTTATCTATTTTGAATACTTTACTATTGCTCCAGGTTATAAATGGAAAATGAATAATGAACTTTGACAATAAATGAATGTACAGTGGCCACAGTTGTTGCTACATATTACGAGCATGAAGCTTGCTGCACGGCAATGTTGGCAGCCCAGTTCGTGACATCATGTCCTCTCTTCGGCACAGTCGATTCAAAGTGAGCAGTGGCACCAGAGACTTTTGGCAGCAGTCTTCAACGAAAAAATTTGTTTATTGGCGTGCAGATGGTGATAGACTCCAGTACGCATAAAAAATGGATCTAGCGAAACTAAATATTTTCCTTCAGCACCCCTTTAAGGTCAATTTGCATTCTTATCTCCCTGCTGCTATCTGGAATCCTCTAGCTCTTCTTTTCAAAATCAGTCAAATTCATTGCAGTTACATATGTTAAGTATTATTGAATGGCTGGGATTATATGGTTATAGTTTGGCCTCACATTTTTGTCCACAATTCATACCTGTCAAGTCTCCTGGATTACCCAGGAGACTTCCCAATTTTGACCGTTTCTCCCGGTCGTATGGGTAACAAGGAAATCACCTCAGAAATTCAGTTGTGCCCCATTTCTATTCACGTCCAGTGCTTTGTCTGGCCACATGGGTAAAGCTGTGCGGCCATGTGGTACAAATGTTTAACTCAGCTCAATGCACGTTTTCGAGATGCGACAACAGTACCAGAACACAGCCTGCCCAGTAGGAGCAGTGAAATCGCACCTGGCAGTGCATATTTTGGGGGGTCGCACATGTCTATTACACTCCAGAGGGGATTGTCGTGCAGCCAGGTGACCTTGGAGCGTGGGACACAGAAAACAATGACCGAAACAATAATGAATGAAACAACAATGAATGAAACATAACAATGAATGAAACATAACAATGAATGCAGATGCAGCACACAAAAAAGATGCCTCCTCATTCACAGTTTGCGCTGGTGTTCTCCAAGAATGCCAACTAGGATGTAGTTGGTGCTTACCGTTCGGACGTTCGCAGCTCCGTCTGGGCTGCGAGTGCTTTTACTCACAGGTAAAACATACTGTGTGTGAGCGATTTAAGGATTTGGGCTTTGTACAGAACAGTGGCGACCGCAACCACAAAAATACCCCTGATCCCTCGTTTCTCTCCGTTGTTTCTCCAAACTTGGCAGATATCTGATCATTGAAAAAGTGTAAATTTTAGATGATTGCAGCAGTCAATAATTGGGATATATGGTGAGAATCTTAACTGTATTGAAGAGCATTCAAAGAGGACTGCCCTATTTACTTACATGTTTGCATGATGAATGCCCTGTCATAATTGCTACATTCACAGCTTAGCCTTGTACAGTCTTGTCAGTGAATGCCTATGTTATGGTCTCCCAGTTCATTTGCTCGGACTGATGCTTGATGGAAAATTGAATTCCTCATGCCATGGTGTCACTGTGGCAGCCAATTAGAATGTTACATGGACCGCTGTGCAGCTGGAATTGAATAATTTGTTGAGCGGTAGGTCAGCCCCGTTTTTAAAAAGTTGGTACTACTTCATTCTCTACCTCTTTATGATTTACTAACGTATGGTGGTGGTGATCGCCGTCTTTGGCTGTCTCGCTCTGTAGCTGTTGCATTGGAAGTCGGACTTCCGCGAGGTTTCATGTGACTTGGCATCATGTGAATCTGTGAATATGGCCAACAGATTTTCAGTTGCTCTGTCAGTCCTGTATGTTCACACAGGGCTCGGAATCCTTTTGGCTGGCTACTTTAACATGTTTGGTGCTAATTTGCATGAAACCTCGTGTGAACGGTGACATTGCAGAAAATGATCCACGTGCAACTTAGTAACACGAAAATTGGAGTGTTCGCAATAGTCTATCCTGGTATTAAGGTTCTTCAAAACAAAGCTGTCGTGAAAAAGGTGTAGCCTAAGCAGGGGTGCTTCCGTATGCCTTACACTTTCTATCTATGAGAACTGCGAACCAGACCTCATTTGACTTCTCTGCAGCCAACAAAGTGGGTGAGCTGACGGTGTCAGTGGCGCAAATGGTAGCCACGAATGTGTCCTGTGAAACCTGCATTGCTGGTGCACCGGAAGTGCCTTCCACGAGCATGGAAAAAGTGCAGAGTGCGCTCACTATTGCCAAGGGTGGTATTCAAGGCAAGTGTAACAGAATGTGAAATTAGTCCCTTGCATTCATTTTCACCCTCATATTTCGGGACATACATCTGCTCAGTGCCTCACTTTGACTTCAGGAATTCAGAGGCAGTGCTCACCCTTGGTCTTCATTGACACACCACTACAGTTCTTGTTAAGTGCAGCGTATTTTCAGTCGAGGGGTGTTGTCGTGTTCAGCTTGGTGAAGGGAAGAAATAGCTTCCTGCCTAGGATTGTTTCTGAATTACGAGGGCCAAACTCTTTTTCCCTATTGAAAAGCATGGATAGTGGTTGTGAAGTTTGGCCAGAGCTGAATCAATCATAGGTACACATTATTGGACTGATAATTGAATCGGTGCGAAATGCCTGCAGCCTTCCATGGATATGGCTTGACCATACTTTATAATATAATGGCAGAATTTTACAGGTTTGTGTAAAAGCAACAGCAACACTAAACAACGGTGCTGTGACTAAACTAGGTGAACAGGATTACTATGGTTGTGAGAAGCATTGTAGCGGAAGGCTCCGGCATAATATTGAGCATCTGGAGTTTAATAGTGTGCACCGAAGTCTCCCCGCTCAAGTATTTTTGCATTTCACGCTTGTCTAAATGATACCGCCAAGAATCAAACATGCAACCTTGTTATGGACAGCAGATTTCTTGGTTTTTCCATTCAATTCCGCTGTGGTGACTCGATGGCTATTGCGCTGTGCCGCTTGAACACGAAGCTGCATATTTGACCCTGGGTCATGGAGAATGAATATTTAGGAGGCGGAGCTCTTCTTCCTGTGTGTAGTGATAACGTCGCACAGCAGCACAGTGGCAAATGACATGACAGTGCCGTCTGGTGTATCAGGAATGAACTGTCACCTTTAATGCGGTTGGAGATGCTCCTCCTGGTCCCCGCGTCAGCGGCTGCGCCCCACTGTCTATAAACTGAAAAAAAGAAACATTGCACCAAGCATTACTGCCTGCAATGCAGCCCGTAAAAGCGTGTGCAAAGCTACGTGTGCCGTGGCGGCTGCATTTCAATGGAGGCAAAATGTTGAGGCCTGTGTACTGTGCAATGTCAATGCACGTTAAAGAACCCTAGGTGGTCGAAGTTTCTGGAGCCCTCCACTACGGTGTCTCTCATAATTATAGCGTAATATGGGATCTAAAACCCCAGAATTCAATTAATAAAACCTATGTCTCTCCTCTCACCCACAGTGCCATTGAAGTAACCAGCTCTCACGCTGACAAGGACCCAGAGTTGCACCTCCGATATTATTCTTTCTCTGTGCCCTGGACAGAGTTCCTTTGAGCACGGACTGTAATATCACCAGGACATCTAAAACTGGGTGTGCAAGAAGTAACCTTAGACGGTCAAATTTAACCCAGAGATCCCTGCCTCCCTCCGTGCACATATTTGGGTTTGTTTGGGGAATGAAGGCCCACAAATTAATCAGTTGCCATTCGTATTTGATTTATGTTTGCAAGTGAGTTCAACTCAAAACATAAATGTGCCTCATCTTTCTTTGTTGGTCTGGTGTGCAGGCTTGTCCACCGTTTATATTGGCTTGGAAAATGCAGCGAAGATTTTGGCTACCAGCCTTGCCAATGAGACTGTTGAGGTTATCGGCCACAAGTAAGAATGAACTTGTGTTCTTGTGTTATTTTAATACTAAATTTACATCTTGTGCATTTATTCCTCAAACAAGAGATGCAATACGCAGCATATTCTGACACCGGAATATCCAGGTGGTATTGGTTTCGTCTGTGTACAAGTGTGGCAGTTGCATTATATGATGTTGTTATGAAGGTGGGGGTTCCTATTGATCATTGATTGAACTCACCAGTTAATGAAGGTGCAAGTAATTATTACTTTCAAGATCTCGCATTTTGGCAGTGCCTAGAGTCATTGATGACATTGTTACTATTTAAGATAGTTCAGAGCCTGATGTGCTGTTTTCAAGCTTATGACAGTTGCAAAAATTTGCACATGGATTTACATATGCAAACTCAGGTGTAGTGCCATTCAACTTCTGTCATTGAAATTGAAGAGTGGTATTTTTGTGTTTATGGGACTACAGGTTAAGAATCTTTTGCTTTGCAACTACGTGGCAGCATCACTCTGGTGAAACATGCCCACCGATAAACATACATACCCCTATATCTAAAACATCAGTGCAAGCATTAGGTTAATGCACATGACTGAAGTGTGAGACAAGTTCTTCATGCAAGCGTATTGATCTTAATTCGTGCATCGTTCTGCTACTCTCTCGAATGTTGATTATTCTAGTTCAGAACATTAGCTTGTTCAGTAGCCCTTTATACAAACTAAATGTTGTGCACTGGTTTTTCCTCAGGTATGGAACGGATGCAGCA
Organism: Hyalomma asiaticum; assembly: GCA_013339685.2. Lineage (NCBI taxonomy): Eukaryota > Metazoa > Arthropoda > Arachnida > Ixodida > Ixodidae > Hyalomma > Hyalomma asiaticum. The sequence continues at coordinate 1,139,403 of CM023483.1, read as the reverse complement.
CAAGTGGTGGATAATGCCATGAATTCCGTCACCAACGTCACAATGGCCACAGCTGTTGTCCGAGGTTTAGGATTCAAAGGGATCGCGAAACGCACCGCGAAAGAGACAGGAAAAGCAATTCTTCAGGAATATGTGAGCAGCCTCGAAGCGCAAGGAAATTTTCGCGAGAGCGCAGCCATACGGAAAAACTTAGAAATGCAGAAGTCTTAAATTTAACCATTGTCACGCTACTAATAGGCCCTTTCTGTCGGAGCTCCCAGAAAGGAAGTGTGCTATAATGGAAGCTTCAGCAATGTTTTATTATTTTTTATGTTATATTTTTGGGTTTCTGTCCTAATTTGCCCGGTGGTCTTTGTTAATTGCCTTGAGAAACTCATGACGTGTCAGTCCTGTACACTGGGGTAACGTTGCTCTGTTATCTTTTGTGGCAGGTGGAATGTAACGCCTTGCACAATTTGTGATGTGCCTTTTAGTCACGCATTTGTTGTTACTTCGCTTTTGCCCTTCAGCTCAAACAAAAGGCATCTTCTGAGACTGCCAATCAGCTTAAAGAAAAGGCATCTTGGAAAGCACAAGACGTTTCGGAAGATGACTAAACGGACTTTTGAAAGCCCATCCACTGGCACACACCTGGGTAAACTGGTGCCGTCACAAAAAGGGATGTGCTTCCAAGGTGGAGTGATATGTGTATATTGTACATGACCAGTACGAATGTACGTTTTAAGCGACGTGTGCGATGTTTTACAGATATATTTTTGGAAAAAAAAATAAACATGTTAAAACGATTACTTGTCTGTCTACTGTCATTTATACAGTATTTGTGACATGAAGAGACAGTATAGACTTAATACTTGGTAAGTTTCTTGTCACCTCCTCTTTACCTTGAAGAGATGCGCGGAAACATACTGGCCTCCTTGCACAAACCTTGCGTGCCTTTCGTCACCTTTGTGCATGTTCAACTAGTTCAGTGTGCCCGTTGATATCGACATCAATCCAACATGGCGGCCTCCATACACACATTGCGACCATGATTTTATAATGAAACCTTAGTTTGTTTCGTCAAAATCGTCTTGTTCTTTTCCTATCAACGCACATATATCGGCTCCAGGTTTCACGGATATCCTGAAATGGTAATATCTTTGTTCGTTACCCGTTAAGTCGACTTCTGTTTTTCTAAACGGTCAGCCTTCGTTTGTCCCGTAGTGGTTCACCTTTCAGCTGACAAAGGTCGTCCTGCGCAGTTTCTCGAGGTTGTGCTTGACCGAAATGTTCTACTGCAGGCGAAATACTTGGCACAGGTCATTGTTGTCGGAGCCCAGGTCGTCGCAAGAGCATTTGCTCGTGCCTTGCAGCAGGAGTACGCCGGTGAGTTGACTGCGGGTGTGTCGGCTACTTTCGTGCGCCTCAGCTCGGGTGGTATGTCACCACCAACGCCAGCATTGGTACTACTAATAACATAACCGTTTACAGCAAGCCAAGCTGCTGCAAAACAAGCTAGTGCAGGGAGAGGCGACACTACGCAGAGGGCGGCCGCTAGTGTGAAGCTTGGCATGAGCGTACAGGTACGTATTTAGTGCTGATGTACTGCTGCATGCAAAAACTGCCGTATTTCATCACAAAATGAGGTACAGAGGTTTAAGGCAGCACTTCAGGCACATGCGATCTAGCACGCAGTTAATGGCTGTTCGACGTAGCAACGCCGCGGCGTTATTACATGCTGGCAAACTTGAGATATTGACCGACGCTGCCTTACGGATAGCAGGTTCTCTAATCACAAGATTTGGGCGTAGCCAGGGGCAGGGACAAAGCAGACTCAACTTTTTGTTGTGTGTGCAGTACGATACTTCCCACATGACGATGCCTGGCAACACCCGCCTGTCCTACTTCCGTATTTTTTAGGCAAGCTTAACGTAAAATGTGAAGTTCGTTAAATGCACAGTGTTGAAGGTGCGTAGCTGCAGTCCGCACTTGCCAGTGACCATTGTTGACGAGTCCACAGTTCCACCCACTTATTGTTGAATGGCTTGGACCTGACGGTGGTTTCTAGTCGACAGCATCATTGCACACGGCTTTAAAGTGGTGCCTTAGACTATGGTGAAACAATCCTCTTTAGGTAATTTCCTTCGTAGTGGAAAACGTTCTTGTTGTTCAGCACAATTACGAATGGAACATGTTCTCTGGTTTTCAGGAGGCAATGCAAATTTTGAATGTCGACAAAATTGACCCTGAGCTTGTGGAAAAGAACTACAAGCATTTATTTGAAGTGAATGACAAGTCGAAAGGTGGCTCATTTTACATTCAATCAAAAGTAAGTATTTCTCTGCCTGTGCTCCAGTGTGTTAACTTTTTCACTAAATCAAAAGTTTTCCTCTGCCTGTGTTTCAGTGTGTTATAACTTTTGAAGTTGCATGTGTTTTTGTGTGCCGTTTGCCTCTGCTGTGGTAAACTGCTCTGTGGTAAAAATTCTCGTATAGTTGAATTATAGCACTGCCTTGTTTTAGTCTTGTAACAAAATGGCATTGGTGAGGAACATATGCGTTGTCCTCACAAGTTTGCAATATCACATAACATACACATATGGAACTCAGTTTAGCAATAATGGAATGTTGTTAGCATGCTTTTCATATTTGAGCAGCTAAGGGGAATATTCCTAAGGGAGTAAATAAATTTCTTGGGTTTGTTCCTGCTTCAGGCAAAATTTACATCTGAGAGCAATGAAATTGCTGTTTTGTGGATTATCAGACTCAATTGTTGCTACCACACGTTGGTTGTTTTCAGGCATGTGCCAAACATCGTGCTTAGCACGGACAAACTTCCTTCAGTATTCACAGCCATAGTGCCATGAAACATGTCTGGCATGGACAGAAATGGGAATTTATTCATGATATTTCTGAGATAGAAAGGAAGCTGTGTAACGAAGAAGCAAAAGTCTATAACTGCCAACTCTCCCGAATTGTCTGGGAGACTCCTGAATTTTGATCACACCTCCTGATTTATGGACGTGACCTTAAATCTCCCGAAAAGTGGCTACCACAGCACAGCGTTTTTTTATGCCTCATTACTGTAATCTTCTTATGCAGCCATGCGGGAAAACATCACAGAAACACTCAGTCACTAGCATGCATTTTAATTGAAATAGTGACCGCCAGGAAGCTGAACTTCCTACAAAGAATGTTCACCTGCCACGAATGTGAGCAACCGACGGGCACTGGCATATTGCTTTTTTGTATCAGCTTGGTTCACAAATTTTTAGCAGTCTAGTCATTATACCCTGGGTGTGGTGGTTAACCCTTTCCAGGATGCTAAGACCATGTCATCAAGTGAGGTACAGAATGCCAAACTACTCTTTGTGTTTTTCTAGTTTTGCTGCAGTGAATGACGGTGCTTGCAAAAGCCAAGAAAAAGTAGCTAGTTGCAGATATTTCTGAGATACAAGATATAGTTTTGTGATTTGTCACAGAACCTCTGCTTTGCCACAATTGCACATGGCAAAGCACGTTTACACATGCACGTGGCCATGTGTGCACTCTACTTGTGATGTGAGAATTCTGTACGGCGGCAAGGCCTCTTAATTAATACTTGTGGTACAGTATAACCTCATTACAACAGATTTGCTTACAACAGACATTTGGATACAACATACCAAACTTCAGTGTTGTGCTGACCTTTGTATCTCTTCCATTGATTGAACTTCTTTTACAATGGATTCTGATACAACATACATTCAGATATAAAGGACTAAATTACAAGGCAAGTTAGCTGGTCGGCACTCCTTTACAGCAGACTTATGTACAATGGACATCCTAAATTCAGTAGCTTCCAACTTCAAGCTTCGCCTGACAGCACCTGTGGGATCAACACAGTGAAGTACTGTGGTGCCAGATAACATCAACAACCTTGTAACAATGGAAATGCGCATAGCGTACATACTGTGCACTGGACATCACAGTTAAAGCTGACAAGCTTCTGTCAGAAAAGTTAGAGGCATAAATCCATTCTTCGACAATGTCCGTGAATTGTAATTCACTCTAGTTATGACAGACTCACTCAGCGTCTATATAAAAGTCTGTTTTAACAGTATTTGTATTCTACGTACTCCTTTTGCAACAGACCAAATCTTCAATATCAAGGTCTGTTGTAATGAAGGTAACCTATAATTAAAAGCATAAGTCTGATAGCCGATGTCTATACGCTTTACTAGGAATAATTTTGAGTCGTATGTGGCGTTATAAATAGCAAACAAAAACCTACGCGAGTTTCTTTTTTTTTTTCTTCAATTCTTTCGCTGGCCCTTGGAGCTTCTCCAGGTCCCTGCTTGAAGATGATGTTGAACTGTCTCTGACAGTGCGCCTCTGGTGTGGAGTAACTCACTTGCTTGGTGTTCAATCTCATGCTGAGGTGTAAACAGGGAAAAGACAAAGGAACTGCAAATTTACTCTCTAGTTGAATTGCAAAGTCTTTAGAGGATTAGGAGTGCACATTAGGCAAACTGTGTTCTCATGTAAGATACATGGCCTTCTATCGTTCTCATTTGGCTTTTACTATATGGTGCACAGTTACTAAATGAGTATAGAGGTGATCCATTGCAAGTAGCCTCACTTGAAGGGGCCATCCAAAAAATTTTAGGTCCACGATCCTTGCCCTAGGTGTATTTTCAATTTGTCATGTAACGCAGCCAAATCCAAGTTAGGAGTTGAAGAAAGTTCCGTATACACGTTATGGAAGTTTGAACTTGTGGACAAAAATGTGGTTGGTTCCTCCCTCATAGGAATTGTTATAACACAAAAGTGAAACTTGTCGTCATGAAGCTCTTGAATGCATGAGCGGCGATATGGCAAATGGAGGGAGGGGAGATGGGTTGGGTACTCTGGACATGCGGACCCTTTGCATCTAGACATCAGTGGCACCTCTACAGTTGCGCACAAGTGAAAGTTCTTGAGCGGCTTGCATTTCACAGGAGACACTGCATTGCATGCTCCCGAGCCCTGCACAAGCCTGCATGAACCAGGATTGTCTGCATGTGGTGAAACCTTGCAAGCGAAACGGAACAGTTTGTCTGCAGACTATTTTGTGAACACAGTCCGTTGCAGCGAAAGGCGCATCATTTGCTTGTCACCGGCCATCTTTGCGTTCTTGGAGCAGAATGCCTCGCAAGATAACTGGCTACCATATGCGCCACACAAGACAAATTATGTAGCCGCTGTGATTGTACATTGCCCAAGCAGTGTGCCGGCAGGACACCGAAATCTCCGGTGTGATAGGGGCACTGGATACCACCGAAGCACTAAATGCCGGCGCGAATTACCGCAACAATTTACGGCTTCGCTCCATCGTTCCTAGATGGTGGTACCACTGTGGAGAACCATGAGTGCAGTGAAAGGGATGTGATGGTAATTTAAGAGTAATTTGCTTGCTAAACAACCTTTGCTTTAACGGTACATCAGTTAGATGCAAATTGTAAAGCACTGTAGTAAAGATATAAGGCCTGTTGTTCACATTTTCTTCAATACGTCGGTGGTGTGATTGGTAGAGCTTCCAGCTCCTATTATCGCATCCCGGGTGGTTGTGGGTTCAAATCCCAGCAGTGGTACTTTTTCATTACCAAATTTGAGTTAATTTTTTCAGAGATCCACTACCGTAACAAAAGCATGTCACTGATTCTTGGTGGACTCCAGCGTAAAACACTTGTCTCTTAACAGGCCAGTGCACATACACAAAAAATAACAAAATGGTCACCATTGATGTGTCCTGTCAACATTTGACTTGTCTGAGTGTTTTTGTTTTGGCTGTGTTGTGACGTGGTAAGATATCAACATTTCACTTTCAGAGATTTGTAAATTGAACCTTGGTGTTCATCGTATCAGTGTAAAGTATGGTGCTTATGCCTTAGGCATTGAGTTGATCAGGAAGCAGGGAATTTTCTTGAAAAGCTTCAAATAAGTAGTACTAGCAATCCATACCAGTCATCTGTGTGTCTTGGCATGCCAAGTGCTATACTTAAGTAATGTGTATTGCATAGTTTCATGCACTATACTCCAAACCAAATGGGTGTAAGTAGGGAGTATTTCTACACACAGCAACAATTAATTATCTGGCTTCCTTGTGTTTCCTGTTGCAAAAACTGTGCGCTCACTAATTTCCTGTTAAGAGTGCTATGTCACACTGATAGTCACACGTAATCGATGACCAGGAAGTGGCGGGTATGCACATGTGACATAAGGAAAGCACGCAAGACAGGTGACTAGTGTTTTATGGCAGATAAACATGTTCCATACACAGTGCCTTATAGTGTAATGTGGAATCGTACAGGAAATGCTGCAGCAGCAAAATGCTTCCAGCCGTGAAAGATTGCACTCGGTTGAACGTGGTGATGCCACAAGCTTGAAAAGCGCGATTCCCAATTATGGTTAGCTTAGGTTTCGTGTCCAATTATTAGCAATAGTTTTGAAGCTTATGTTGTCTCACAAGTATTGTTGGTGGTGATGTTACACCAAAAGATCGGTTTTAAGGGGCCTTGCCATGCTTTTTGAACATAGTTACAAAACAGTGCCGACCATTTGTGGAAGCTGCTGTGAACATGTGTGCAACTATTATTGCAGTGCATGCACCAGCCAATTTGCTACTTGGCTACAAATTCAGCTGAAGATCGCCTGCTTATGCATTGATAAATGTAGGTCTCGTGTGTTGGTTTATGACATACCACCCATATAGATTCTATGAGTGGGTCGTTGCACCGTGGGTAAGTGCGTAGGACACAGAAAAATTATTTGGTCTCTCAAATCCAAAACTTGTTGCGTGAGCAGTGCACTCAACATTCAGGGTAAGAACACCCATAATTAGTTGTTCTTTTGAGCATGTTGACGATAGCTTCTTTTGACTTTGTTATTACTTAAAAGAAGCAGCACTAACTTACTTCTTGCCTATAGACAGGAACACAGCGAGTTCCATGCGTGCCGACATATTTGGACTGTGTGTCACACCATCTATCGCATGCATGGTGAAACAACACGCCGAGCGTTGGAGAGTGTTGGAGGGCCCTTTAACTTTCAGTTTATCATAGCAGTCTGCATAGTCAAGTCTCTGTTGTCCTGTTGTTTCCGGTCGCATTGCGCGATGAGCTTTGTAAAATAACAGAGCTGGCCCAACCCACCACAGTAACCAATGTAGGAGTTATCATTGAATATGTTTCTGACATGATGACGGATATATGAAACATCTTGTTTAGTATATGCTCAGTAATGTTGAAGCAGATCCATCTTTTACAATGATTGACGACAAACGGTAAAGTTTGACGTTTGAGTGATACACCTGGCTTGTGAGGGAAGGTGTAGTGAGAGTCTGTACAACTAATTTTGTCAAGTTGGGCCTTTGTAAAATGTGTACAGATACCTCAAGAGAGCTTTCACATTCTAGCTTAACTGAATGTACTCAATGTAGCATTGCCCAGATTCCTACTTAGAGCCCTGCTATACCTAGTTCCCTTCAGACCAATGAAATTTCTGGTTGTGTGCTGCAGTTCAGATATGCAGGACAGGTTCAGCACTCGTCCTGCATGTCTCTAGTTTCTGTCCCTGTCATATTTAGCACTATTTTCCATTTCGAGTATGAACCAACTAGCCCAAAGGCATCTACTAAGACCATCAGTGTCCATGTTGTACTGCACTCTTCATTTGCTTATCTTTGTAGCTGTGTGTCGGGAGTTGATGTGGATGAAATGTGTTCCTTAATTTCATTGTCTTCTAGGTGTACAGAGCAAAAGAACGCCTTGATGAAGAGATTAAGCTTCAGCAGGAGCAAGAAAGAAAAAAGAAGCAGCGACAGCAAGCTGAAAACACATGAGAATGACCCTGTCATAGTAGTATTGTACAGAACACAATCCTTGCGCACATTTTTGCTTGACAAGAAAGTAAATCACGAGTAGTATTACTGGCATTGCTGCCATATCTGTCTTATTGACATCGCAGGTGTACCACGTGAGTCGTGACAACTCCTGCGTTTTCCATATGATGATCTGTAAGACTGCTATAATTTGATGTTTATTTTTCAACCTACTGTAGTGGCCACTCGAGCCAAGCCCATTATATTCATAATTTTAATGTATGAACATAAACGAACACCATCTGATTGCCATGTTTCAATGAGACATTTGTCCATACTGCGCTGTAGTGGATTTATGCTGCTTTGTAATGGAGGCGACATGGTTGGTAATCAAGGTGGTGGAGTAACCTGTGAAATCATTTGTGGAGCTATCGATTGTAACTGATGCTTGTCTTGAGCTGAGCTTAAGTACAACTTTTTAATTCATGCTAGACCTCTACTTCATCATGATGAAGCGATGCTAAGCCATAGCACAACACTAGTTTAAACCATGCGAGTGCCTTCAAGGCAGCTGGACAAGAGAAGGTGATGCCATACAAGTCAACTCTACCATCGCTATGGTTGCTAAGAAGATGCAAAATGTAGGGCCTCTAATGCCTCATAAATGCATAGTATTGCTTCATCAGCATGCAGAACAGGTGAATACTTGCTTGAGTACACATTACAGTTCTGATTATCATTTATGATGCCAGGACAACCATCTACTATCAGTCAGTGCAGGAGGTTGTGAACTTGCACAATAATGCACGTTAGGACAGATAAGGCAAAAGCTTCCTTTTAAAATCATCACCTACAATGATGAATGAGCAAATTATTTCATTTCAAGGACATTTAGGCCATAGAAACAGTTAAAGCACATGGACTTTCTAACGTAACAGAAGTTCCAAGCAACTCAATCAGCAAGGAAACTTGTGGCACCATTTATGCTCATTTACTCCCCGCTGCTAAGTTCTACTGCGAGGTTCTGCACTGCATACACACTGCACTCAGAGAAGCCTGGGGTGATAGCCTTGGGGTTAACTTCATGCAGTACAGTGGTTTTTTGCACAGAGTTTACTGTTTATGTATGCCCCGCCACGGTGGTCTAGTGGCTATGGTACTCGGCTGCTGATCCGAGGGTCACGGGATCGAATCCTGGCTGCGGCGGCTGCATTTCGATGGAGGCGAAATGTTGAGGCCCGTGTGCTGTGCGATGTCAGTCCACGTTAAAGAACCCCAGATGGTCAAAATTTCCGGAGCCCTCCACTACAGCGTCTCACATAATCAGAGCTGGTTTTGGGACGTTGAACCTCACATAACAACAACTGTTTATGTACGGTTCATGGGACCTGAGTTTAGAAGTACTGTCACATCAGCCATACAGTCCTGTCTCACCAAGTGACTGCTTTGAAGCATGAAAGAGGTTGTTGTGAGGCCAACACTTTAGCTGTGGTAAACGTGTACGTTCATGGGTGGCTGTGCTGTGAATGTTCAGGCTATAAGCTGGAGTAATCACATCAGTCTTGAGTGATTATTTCAACAAATGAGTGGCCATAGCATCTTTTGTAAACCAAAAAATTCAGCATAGTTCGGGCTTCAGCACTTGTATTTTTTTAAAAATGACAAAAAGACGCGAGTGCTTTCTGCGCGAGAGTGGCTAAATGGGCTTGTTGGTGGTTGATGACGAAAAGGTTTTGGTAGTGCAGGAAAACGGACGAGAGAGAGACGAGACAGGACAAGCGCTTGTCCTTGTCTCGTATTTTTCTCTTGTCCATGTTTTGATGCACTACCAAAACCTTTCGTCTTTTTTGGCGGGAATCCGGCATATTATCCGCCACACGCGTCCTTGCAGGGGTTTATTCATAATTTCGATTTTGGGCCAGGGCTGTGGGTGTGTTGCCCCAGATGTTGCCAGAACGCAAGAATCGGTGAGGGAGTGTATAAATTTCTGCCGCTTTGCACGGAAGCTAGTGTGACATTCTTTGAATTGTGAAAAGAACTCATTTTTCGTAAGGGGAGATTTCGCAGAGAACGAGCAAGTAGACTGCATAAGAAAGGCTTCGCATGTGACGTGTGCGCGTTGCTTTTGGCTTTTTTTGCCCCCTTCCGAACGCGCCTGCTAATGCGCACCATTGAATACCAACTGCTAAATATGTACCGCGGTGTACTCGCGCTGCAGCTCCGCAGTTTCGGTTTCGATGGATGCAGTTTTTTGTTGTCAGAGGGCGCCATCTGTACCAGCGAAAAATGGCTGCCTACCAACGCTCGAATGAAACACTACAGGGATGAAGGCATTGTAACTTAGAATGCGCCCTCGAATGCCTTGAAGAGCACTTGTGAGACTCAGATTTATGAGCATTTACCAAAGATTTCTCTCCACGCACGCCCTTGCCACTATGGACGACGACGGAGCGTCACCGAGTACTTCAAAGAGCGCTTCGGCTGGAGACGGTGCGTCTTGTTCGACGACAGTAAAGACGGCGGACGACGCCAAAGACGACAGCGCCAACTGCAACGCGGAGTACCTGAAGAGTACGCTGCTCACGGAAGTGCTGAATAAGAAGAAAATGGCCTTGATGCACTCACCTGAAGTCGGTCAGGTTTCTTCAAGACAAGCAGAGACAGAAGCTGAAGCCGAACTCCTCAGGAAGCTCATGACGCGCTCATTCACAACAGCAACAGATCTCAAGCGTGTTTTAAGCACATTTATTACATTACCTGAACTTGGCGGCACAGTTGTGATGCGCGACAGTACACTTAGTGTTGTATATACAGACGAAAGCAAGAAAAAGAAAAATATGTATAAGCCTGGCGTCTCAAGTTGTAACGACTAGAAATAACTAAGGTTTTACATTTTGTAAAGAGTTTTTTACCCTCTCAATCTCGTTGTGCAAATCGTCTCTCACTGACTTGAGGTGCTCGGTTTTCTTCTGCAGAACTTCGGCAAGGCCAGCGATCTTGTCGCTCATTTCCATAAAATGTTTCACTTTCAGAAAAGCAGCGTCAGCCGTCATAGGTCCATCACTTTCATCCGTGGAGGCCACAGCACCGTCGGTGGCCGCATCGAGGTTGCTGCCGTCTGGAAGAAGGGTGAACACGACGTCTTCGGAAGCGTTGTTTAAGTCCTCCTGTATCGCTTCGAATGTCGGAGGAGTCGGCCTCGTAGGAAGCGGTGGCTTTCGTCGAAACATCTAATCCACACGATGGTATCACAGGCGCAACGTGTAGTTATTCTGCTGCAGATGTAGTACTTCGCTGGCTACGGATCTGCGACAGGCTAGACCGTTTACTCCGGTGTAGCAAAGCAACAATGCAAAACGCACAAATGTTGCTAGCGTGCACGTTGCACAAGTGCAGGGACTACACCGTAGCTGTGTTGTGCAGCGATTTGCTGGTTTAGCCCACCGTGCTTTCAGCCATTTTCTACCACTCACTGTTGCCTGTGCATCAATAAGCGCCGCCAGGTGGCCACGCAATGCAGGAGTTATGCAACTTGCCTTCGTACGGCGGCGCTGCAGTAGTTGGCGCGGTCTTCAAAGTGTCATTTCCGTCTTCCGTTGCCGAAAGTTCCCTCTAAGCGTGCCTCTAACGATACAGTGCTGGTTGTAGTGGCGCACCGACGAGGGGGGGGGGGGGTGGATTTCGGGGGTTGCGAACCCCCCCTGAGGCCGACCTAACCCCCCTCCCATTCCATAACTGCTCCTATGTCCTAGAAGAATGTGGCGCTAATGTCTCTGCAAAACGCCGAAAAAAAAAATAATAAAATTAATCATCATCATTGATGTCACTATTATTTAGCATTTTATTTACTTTTTTTACACACGCAATCAGCTGTGTAATCGCATGCCCGGCCCTTCGTGAAAAAATTGACCCCCACCCCCCCCCCCTGGCAGAGATCCTGGGTGCTGGTTGGGCAGTTAATATGCCCTAGATAGCGCACAAACGTCCTAGTCCATCAGGCTGGAGCGCCTGACTGTCATCTGTGTCCTGCATAATGAGCATTGGGGCGTCAACAAAGCCGCGATGTTTTCAACTACGTGACTTGTCTTTCCTAAAGGTGTTCCAAAACCAGTGGCGCACCGACGCGGGGCGAGGGTTTGTGACCCCGTCCATGAGGCTCTGTTGACGTCACAATAATTGAAGAGGTGGCTCTCAGATTTGTCGTTTGGCGAGACTGCAGGAAGCATAAGGTGCTCTGCTCTGATAATTTACAACATATCCATGTGCAGGTTTTTATGCTAACTGCTTGGCGTGACATCGAACTGGCCGCCACGTCAGCACCCTTATTGCTACACAGGGCGACAAAATTAGCTGAAATATATGAGTGCCGAAAAATTTCGTTGAGAACTATATATTACGCGTTGATTTATTCAACTTGTCATTTATTTTCTATGTGCACTGCTTTGCAGAACGACTTCTTGCCCATATCAAGCCCCGTCAAGGACATTGAGAAACATTCTGAAGAAATAATGATAGTAATCTTGTTGCCATTTTATTATTTGGCTTTCTATTTGCTGGTGGTTTCCTTTAGCTGGAAGGAAGGAAATCGCGCACTGTGAAAACTCGTCAAACGTCGCCATTGTAAGGCGAAATGGCACGCTGGAAAAACTTCTCATCGAGCGGCAGCACAGTCCTCACAAGCCACCTCGTTTTTCGAGTGAACGACTATATGTTTGTTCACGCTTCGTTCGGTCCGAGCGCCTATGATATTGTATAGGACTGCCCTGTAGGCATTCCCCCTCTCTCCTTCTCTTTACTTTTATTCCCCTTTTCCCATCCCCCAGTGTAGGGTAGCAAACCGGACTCATGACTGGTTAACATCCCTGCCTTCCCTTCCTTATTTCTCTCTCTCTCTCTCGTTCGGTCACGGGGTCTATCATATCATCCAATTGTTTACGAAAACGGTGTGTTCTACTGACATGTTTTTATTGCTTGCCCTTTCTTTTTATTAAGTTACATTGTGAATTATTTTTTAGTATGGCCCCCTGCTTGTTCTTTCGGCCGCAGTATGCTGCAAATAAATAAATTAAAAAAACATCTTCCTCGACGGTGACGGCTTCCTGCTGTGCCGCCATATTGAGGCATCAACTGCATGATTGAACCCATGCATGTATAATATTATAGCAGCCTTGTCATCTTAACCATCTCTATTTTTTTCTGAATGACTGTTTTCGAAGTTGCCGAATTTTCATGCAGATCACTTTGTTTCGTGTCGGAGCGTATATTGTAGTGGTATACTCGTGTACCTCGCATTGACTGCTTGGTGAGCAACTGCGGATGGTCAAAAGTAATTCACAGTGGCGGACTACGGTGTGTCCCATAATGCTAAACAAAAACGGGCGTTCGATCTTGGGTGGAGGGGGTGGTGGTGGAAATAGCATGGCAAGTCCACGTGTGCTGTCGGTCACATGAAGAGGCGGTCTCATGGTATGCAGTTTGCTAATAACAAACGCGGACTTATATAATTTTGAAGAAATGTGCACTTAGGAGGAAACTGTATTTATAATTTGCACATGTGGCAATAGCAAAGCCGCTCTATAGTACCGAAGCTCAGTAAGCCGTAATAATAATAATAATAATAATAATAATAATAATAATAATAATAATAATAGAGTTGCTTAAATGACCCAAATTCTTTTAGGCTTGCACAAAACATACAAATAGGAAAGCTTTCGCTTTGTTTTCTCGACTAATAATCAATATTTTGCCGCTATATATAAGTCCGCCAGCTAGACCGTTGCCACTGAGGTGGCTTTTCAGTAGTTTTACTTGCACGGCATTTCCGATTCGCTTACTGAGACGACCTGTTACGAAATGTAGTGAAAAATAAAGGAAATAATAATTAATATAACTCAAGAATAAATGAAAATATGATATGAGAGCATAGGTCTTTTATGATGAAGAGGACGTTAAACATGCGGATAATTAGTAAAAATAATCATTGCACTTCCAGTTCAAACTACAACCACGTGTGGCCCATAGCAGCTTTGGATATGCGGGCATATATGAGCAACTCGTAAGAAAGAAAGGAAGCAATCTCGTAGAAAGGAAGCGAAGACGCCAAATGCATTCCACAGGTCTGGAGCTGACCGTTATAAATGAATTATTGAGAAGCGCAGTTTGGCAACGGAATCATTATCTCTCTCTCTCTCTCTCGATTTATCCTTATCCGTCATGTTGTTTTTCTTTTTCAGCTTATAAAACGGAGACAAAAGAAAGATCGACCAGATCGACCACCCTTCCTATCTCCTAGGAGACGTCATGCTTCGGCAGCAATGATTGAATATATTGCTGAGCGCACTGTTGGTTCACGTGACGACATCGGTCATTCCTCAGGCCCTCATTCCGAGAGCCGTTCGCGGCTCTGGAGGTCATTATCAGGTACGTTGTCGCCATTATTTTCGTCGCCCGAGATACGTGCACTGGTCTGCAAGCATGAGAGCGACTCTTCGGCAGTTTAGTGTGAATGTCGGAAACTGCAATTTCCGTTTTATTTCAGCCATGTGAACTAACGCCCTTTGAAAATATAGAGATCTCGCAATGTAACACCAATGACCCATATAGAAAGCTGAAACTTTCGAAGGCTAGGAGATAAAGGAGATATTTCCCGCGATTGTCATTTCGGGAGCAATTGGAGATTCTGTTCCTGCGGCCTTTACAATTACGTCATTGATGTCGTTCATGTCACCCCTAATATGGGCCCAAATTATGCGATTTTGTGTGTTCGGTAAGATATCGCCTTTCTTTTGGAGTATTCGACTTGAGATCGTCTTCGCAATTCCGGCGTGTGAGATTCAGTCTGGCTGCACGTATTTGAATGCGTAAGCATTTTAGAATCAGCGTCTCCTCTATCGCTGGAAAGAGGCTTTGCTAGTGTTAGCTTGCCCCGCATAATCGTAATTCCCCGCTTAACAGCTGGGAACGGGCCCTTCCCTGCGATAACTTCAGAACTGGCAAAGAGATGACAACAGAGGCAAGAGGGGTGCCGTAATAGGTTTCATTGATGGCGAGTGAAATTACGGCAGTATCTGTCTGTACAGTATAGATGTATCGTACAGTACAGATGTAAAGAGATCCAAGGCATAGTTGCCTCAAGAATTAGCTACGGCGAAGCGCATATATCATTTTACTCCATCCCACGCTCTGTATTTATTTATTTATTTATTTATTTATTTATTTATTTATTTATTTATTTATTTATTTATTGGTACATACTGCACGAAAAATTTGGCTATAACAGGAGTGGAAAAGGAAAAAAAAATTACAGCATATCCACGGAGTGAATGATGATGAGTGGGCGAAGCTCGGGATGTTCATCGTAGATCGTGCCGAGTTCCGGATTAATTTAGTTAACGCGCACGCTACGAATCCTCATGGTTCAACTATGCGCAAGTGAAATCTCCCACCGGCACTTCATTGCAAGTCAAGATCCAGTGCCTTTATATATATATATATATATATATATATATATATATATATATATATATATATATATATATATATATATATATATGGGTTGCCGGTGAACGCTTCTCCAACGCGAGCAGTCGGTATTTCTCAATCAAGAAACTCGCTAGGAGACGCTGCCTGCGCCAACGTTGTGTCTCGCGAGTGAGGGCGCGTTCTCCTTCTTTGCGAGCTGGTAGAGCGTTCCTCTAAGAAAGAGCGTTTCCATGGCCACGGCCGCTCGATTAGCAACGCACGAAGTGCGGCCTGCTACGTCGCGCGGCGAACAAAAGCGGAGCTGTGAAGCGAAAGTTGACAGTTTTCGCCGCTTTTTTGGAGGGGGCCCACTGCTACGGGACAACTCTCCCGGCTCTCGCCGCGCGGGCTCCTCCGCAAATCAGTACAGGACGAGCTTTCTGTGTGTGTAGATGAAATTCTGCACTTCGCTCGCACGCCCTGTGACCACAACGAGTCGAGGTGCTCCTCGTATTGTATCATTGCCTCCTTAATTTTGGTTGTGCGCGGCATTATGCCGCGCAAATGTTGCACGCCGCTGTGGGGCACAAACGCAAGGAATGACCCTCAGATACGGTACCATGAGTTTCCGTGCGACATAGACCGCCATAAAGTATGACTAAAAAACATTTCTCGACAGGGAATAACTGGAAAAGGGAGCGTGTGCGAGCCAAATGACAGGTCGCTGGTGATTCACGTCGCTTCCCTGACGGTGACAATAAGAAGTCCACGAAGCTCAAGCTATTGCTTCCAACGGCTGTTCCAACCGCAGTTCGTGCGTTTGGCATCAACACTTCTACCAAATTGTGTGGTATGTCGGGAATTGGTGGATGACAGGGATGAACAAAGCCACACCGACGAGACCTGTGAGGCGTTTCTGAGCAAACTGTTGCGGCAAACAGGGCCGGAGACCTGAACACAACTGTTGAGCGGTTCAAACTCGCTTACAAGTCCCTGTTACGGAAGGTGCTGCAACTTTGATGCAACGAGTCGCCTTTCCGTGGATGTACTATCGGCATCAAATGAAACGCGAACAGCGGAGCGCGTGTTTCAAGCATTAGAAACAGTATAGTGTTCGCCGTCCAGTCATCGATATAGACAGGCCCGCACATCCGGTTTGGCAGCACTGCGCGATCCCCCTATAGTGCGTTATCAAATAGCAGAACTGGAACACAAGCAGTGCTGCCACACCGGATGTGCGGGCCTGTCTATATCGATGACTGGTGGACGGCGCGCACTATGCCATTGATAAGGCTTGTGCCACGCGCTCCGCTGTTCGCGTTTCATTTGATGCCGATAGTACATGTAACTTGTAAATAAAGAAATGAGCCTGACACCGCCTTCCTCGACCTTTTTTTTTTCAAACAGTCAATCCGAACTAGTTCCGTCGTCACATAGAAATTCAAACACGCGTCTACAAAGCGGCTGAATGTTCATTAAGTCTGCCTCATATTTATAAAAAGCTGGAACTAAAACACTATATAAGAACATTATTTGGCCCATCCAGTAAGTCGTATGCACGCATTTGTAAGAACGTCTCATAAAACCAAGATCTTGCATTTCAGCCACTATAAAAGAACGCCGCGCCATTGCTCTATTGTGTTAATTTATTTCACAAGTAGATTTATAGTAACAAATTTCACCGTTTGCCGCTTCATTCTCCTTTGCGCACATCTCGACGCATTCACAGCGCACGTATTTCATGCGAATTCATGGTAGCACACGGGAATTTAACTGATCACCACTACCTAGAGGCATTGCACATTGGAACGGTCTTCCTGATCACATTGTATCCATTGCTAACCGTTTAACATTCCGTGATAACCTAACTTCGTTGCGCTTTATCATTGTATAACGTTCCACTGCTTGTAATATTTGTCTTGTTTCTTTCTTTTATATTTTTCCCTTAATTTCTTATTTGTTTAATTTTAGTGTATTTTTCTGTTTATTATTTCTGTTTAGTGTATTTTTCTGTCTATACAGATGCGCCCCTTATTCAATACCCTTCAATGGGCCTGTAAGGAATTTTGAATATTAATAATAATATTAATAATAGGTTTTTCTTTCAAGAGCGAACAAGAGCATCAAGCGAAGCAAGTATTCAAGCAAGCGATAAAGAACTTTCCAGTTAAATTGAACGGTGGTCGCGTGTCGAACCCTGCGGCAAAAGTGCGCGGTTCAGGCTCGCGCGAGTACATTAGCGGCACAATGCCCATACCGACCTCCTGGGTATAGTATAGTATTTATGTTCTTGGAGGCAGCGTAGAGATGTTATTTTGGCAAAGCAATACACAGTCTTGCGTGAATAAAATGCGAACTCTGCGCCCCGCTGCGCGAAACATACAGAACCAGCGGCTCCTCCCGCGTGCACTTGTCCCGTAGCAGTGGCGCCGCTGCGGCAGCGCGGAGAACTAGGCTCGTCACGCCGGTTTCGGGCGACGTCGCAGGCCGCACCACGTGCGTTTTTATCCAGCGGCCGTGCCATGGCCAACGCGCGCCTTTCGCTCTCTCTCTGTCTCTCTCTCTCTCTCTCTCTCACAAGACAGCAGAGGCACGCGCCGGGAGGCACGCGCCGAGGGCGAGCGCGTGCCTCCCGGCACGCGGGTTACGACTGACGCACGCGTGACTAAGAGGAGCTTTGCCCCTAAAAAATTACGTGTACGCCACAACCGTCCGATCGCAGTAAGAAGTTCATCTAAAGGGCATTCGCGTACATTCCCGGGTAAAGTATTCCAACACCGAATAGTGTGAGGGAATAAACTACACAAAAACAAGTCTGAACGAGAATAACGCAGAAGAATACTTAAAGCATGATATTGCCGAGCATTTGACGGAGCTGAAAATGAAACATAGTTCTGTAAAGAGCAACGAGATGAATTTAGGTCATTGTTGAAGCGCGGTGAGCGGTTGCGGTTGCTCTGCATTCTTTTTCTCGCATACCAAGAGCAGATGTTAGCACTAATGTTCCTAGATTTCCTCATTTTCGGCTACTGTTGGCTAAATGATGGATAGACGAGGGTTAATATCGGCTGGTGGGGGCTCTTTATGGCCACGTGGTGGCTGCTGTCGCTTGCCTGAAAACTTCATATTAAGGGACCAACGTCTTGAAACGGATCATTTAGCGCGTTTGACGTTCCAAAGGCGCCGGGAGCATGGAACGTTTATAAACCGACGTTCCGATTACGTCTCAAAAATGGCTTCGCGAGACGGAATGCCAAACGTCCTGTATGCACGACGCTGTCGTTAGGCGGCGTTCTCAGGTCTCCCCATGAGCCATTTCCAACACCGTCTTTATCGAAGGCGCTTCGAAGACGTCTTTTTTTATTATTACTATTTAAGTGTGAAAACATGGGAAGGTAGGTTAAGTTATATTATGATGATGGCATAGCCGGAGACGTCTTCTAGAGACCTAGTTAGGCGGCGCTGCTGCGTTGTTTGCGGTTTCCGCAGACTTTAAAGGAAAAGGTTGACGGCTATTTCAAGAAGAGTTGCTTATCGTCGTTTGGGACGAACCTGTACATGCGCGAGTGGCATATGTCAAAGAGGAATTACTGAGCGCGACGGCGCCTTCACATGTCGACGGGAAGTGCGCCTAGCAGAAACAAAATGTTCAGACCACGATGTGCGTCTGGAGGTGGCTGTCTTTTTTTAAAAATTCTCGCAGGGGCCAGTAATTAGGCTGCCATTTGTTCATCTCTTTCTTTTTCTGATTATTAAACGCAACGCGAGCGACCTGCACATGCAAGGCTTGCTCCGCGGGTTAGTGCAAACACGCCGCGGCAACGTCCGGGTTTGCAAATAATTACCAGCACGCGTGTGGTATTCATTTGCAGCGCGCCCGTTTCCTGTATTTTTTATGCCGAAGAGCAAGGTATCATTGCAAATGCTGAGCAGTATAGCGCGGAAGTCACATCTGAACGCGACTGAAAATGCGTCATTTACACTTCGCATTTTGATGCAGCTGATTTTACTGTGCGATGTCAGTGCACGTTGAAGAACACAGGTGGTCGAAATTCCCGGAGCCCTAAACTACGGCGTTCCTCTACTTTCCATTCTTTCATTTCCGTTCCCCCATCCCCACGATGTTAAAACTGCGCTCTTTGTTGGAAGCTATCGGTCCAGCTGTCGACAACCGCTGAATACAGAGAGGGTGCGGCGCGCAGGACCAGGGGCAGTGGCAGAACAGCCAGCCAGGAGGCGCAGAAAAAAAAAAAAAGAAACCCTTGAGGCAGCTATATAAGCTTTTCTGGAATGTCTCCTGCCTTGCGATAACAATGAAGAAAAAAACTAAAAAGAAAAAATAAGAGGGGGGTAGTAAGGGGGAACCCTCGATGGACTTTTTTTTTGTGGTTTTTGTAGGGTTTAACGTCCCAAAGCCAGCTCTGATTATGAGAGACGCCGTAGTGGAGGGCTCCGGAAATTTCGACCACCTGGAGTTCTTTAACGTGCACTGACATCGCACAGCTCACGGGCCTCAATATTTCGCCTCCATCGAAATGCAGCCGCCGCAGCCGGGATTCGATCCCGTGACCCTCGGATCTGCAGCCGAGTACCTTGGCCACTAGACCAGCACGTGTACTGCTTAGTAATTTTGATCATACTGATGCAGTGGATTACTCGTTCTAGCATCAGCGCGCGGCTGAGCGCAGCTAACCCCCAACCTAAATTTGCCGCCGCCCACGGCAGGCACGTGGCGCTACCTCTTCGGCTGGAAACAGCAGTGCACTACGTTGGCTATGCGATGCTCTTACGGATAATGTTTGTGCATGCACTCTCTTTCCTTCGACATTCCTTTCTTGCGGAGTTTCTGCCACATTTCATGTGTGTGTGTGTGTGTGTGTGTGTGTGTGTGTGTGACCACGGTGTCGCCAAGTCGAGTCGCGATTATCCGACGGAATTCAATGAGTGAAACCTTATACTCCGCTACGTGATCCTGGCCAACGAAAAGCATCACACTCGCGTTATCCTCGCCAAACTGGCATTTTGTGTAACTTCGCCGCTTATTATCATCGGCACGTGCCACTATGACGTGCGGTGTAAGCAGGCGTCTTGTCCGCGGGCGTAAATTTCGTCCTTCGCTTACACGACCGGGAGCGTACGAAAACGAAGAACGATTCGTAACCAACGTTTTCCGCATATACTATATATGCGCGGGCTTCAGCAGTCCTCTATGCTCTAGCAGCACAGCGTAACTTAAGCACGATCGTTAACTGTGAGGTCGTTAGACAGCAAATGGCAACATAGTTTAAGCATAAACTTTAATTATTATGCTGTTAGTCAAAATATTTAATTACGCTGTTGCTAGACGGTATAATTAAAGATCGCAGAGGTGGAGGAGCCACTGACGCCAGTAGTGTTATGAAGGGGGAGGGGGGGGGGGGTGAGCTGGTAGAAGATACAGGGTTACGTTGGTATCCCACCGAGCTGCCACCAATGTTGCGAAGGGAGGGCCAGCGGAAGATACGGGGTCCGTTGGTATCTAACCGCAGCCTCCAACGTTCTGAAGTCAAGCTAGCGGGACATGGCTAGCGGGCAGGCAGGATCTCCATCGATCAATCAGTGTGCGGAATAGCAACACTTCGCTGTAAGGAAGGTAGGCCACGAGCGTTTGGAAAACAGAACAACTTTATAATAAATGTTTAAAGCGGTTGAGTACAGAGCCAGCCAGCACGGCCCAGACTTCCTCCTAACAAAAGGCTGTCCAGTGTTCCACGCCCAGTTGAAGGTCGCTGGAAAAACACCGGCCGCGGTGCTCCCGCGGGCGCTCCTGGCTTGTGCAGGTGGGGGATGACAGGATTCTCCGAAAGTCGCGGAGCAAGAGCCCATCCCCGCTCGGCGTCTTCGGTTCGACACGCTGCCGGCCTCCGCTGATGGGGTGGCAAGGTCCGCCGAAATGTCGAAAACTTGACCCTCCCGCTGTGACGAAGGGGTCGACGAAATGGCCGTAGTTCTGGCACAACAGTAGCGGCCACATCGAGGCCGCGTATTGAGGAAAAAAAGACACCCACATTTTCCAGCGCTGTACGTGACCAATCGAGTTAAAGAAGGAAATTTATGCGCCTTCTCTCTGCTATGCGCATGTTCTACCTCTGAATGCTTATCTCCATCCACGCCGCGTGGAACCCTCTCCAACTTCGTCACAAACAAGGGTCAATGCTGCCAAGGCTCGCGCGAAGCACTAAAGAAAAAAAAAAAAAAGCGCGGGCCGCACCTTGACATGCGCTCACTTGAATACGGAAGGAAAAAGGAGGAATGGAAAGAGGGGCGCGTGTCAAAAACACCCTGCTCAGATGCGCACTGGGCATCGCGTGGTCCACTTCGCCAACCCTTCCAGCGGTCCATGTCCGTAGGAGGCACCATGGAGAACAGCACAGGCACAGAGTCGCTGGAAGCTTTCTTCAGGCGCGATCCGCGCACCGCCGACTGGGCCCTGGTGGGCAGCAAGCAGTTCATAGTCTTCCTAATTGCCGCTTACGTCTACACTGTCAAGATCGGCGGACCTCAGTTTATGAAGGGCCGCAAGCCCTACGACAACATCAAGCCCCTAATCATGCTCTACAACGCTGCCATGGTGCTACTCAACTGCTACTTCGTCGGTGCCTTCTTCTCGATGACCTACTGGGGAGGAGGCTACAGCCTCTTCTGCCAGGGAATCGACTTCGAGGCGCGCGACGAGAGGACCATGGGCCTGCTGTCTCACGTGTGGTGGTACTTTATGGTGAGGATCGCCGACTTCCTGGACACCATATTCTTCGTTCTGCGCAAGAAGGACTCGCACATATCTTTCCTGCACGTCATCCACCACATCTTGGTCGTCTTAAACGGCTGGTACGGCCTTGCCTACGGAGCGGATGGCCACGCTGCTTTCGGCACCATCTTCAACAGCTTCGTGCACGTGGTCATGTACTCCTACTACTTCTTGTCCCTGTTGGGACCCTCGGTGCAGAAGTACCTGTGGTGGAAACGCTACCTCACCCAGTTCCAGCTTGCGCAGTTCGTAATCATGTTCTTCCACATGACCATACCGCTGTTCGTGAAGTGCGGCTATCCGCTGGCACACATATGCATCACGCTACCGCAGGGCGTCTTCTTCTTCTCGATGTTCATGAACTTCTACATTAAGAGTTACTGTAATCGGAGGAGGGAGCCTCAGCATCGCGAGGACGTCAAAATCAAAGATCAGTAACTGCATTTAGCTCTAAGTATGTTTGAAGGAAGTGTCTACTTTATTATTTTTTTTTTGCTGTGTAATTAGTTTCCTTGTGTCTTTAACGCCGATAATGCGGAAAATTGAGTGGTCGAATGTGGACACATTATGCATTTAAAGCGGCGTGCGAATTGGCTATGTTCACTATTACAGGGTCGACTCGGGACATTATTCACCGCTTCAATCCCCACACCTCTTGTTGACGTGCCAACGGTATGTCCCTGCATGCCTCGCTCTGAGGATTAGCTTGGTGTCATTCTGTTTTTACGCAAGCGTCGCAACTGTTCAATGCGTTACGCATTGTCATGGACGTTCGTGTCCTCGAAAAAGCCTGTCCTTCATGTGAACCCTGACTTGAGCCTTGAGGTAATATGTATAGTCAAGACATACTTGAATGGGAAGTAATATCCTTACTGAGGCATTCCGTATGGTCATTCCAGTAATTCGTCACATGCTTCCATAAGATTCATGGGGAAAATATCGCAAATATACGAGAAACATATGGAATATATACGGGCTTCGTACGCAAACATATGGAGTCATTGGAATGCGGAACGTTTCAGCAGGAAAACGTAACGGGAACGAAACCCGAGCGGACGGATGCTATCTGTACACTCTGGCGCACACGCAAATTCCTCCTAATATTTTACGAAAGCCTCTCTGCAGGGATCTCCAAATCACGGGAAATGCGATGTATACGTTAGGCTCATGATGACTAGATGCACTGCTTAGCGCACTTTTTCCTTCAATGTCCGCCGTGGTATAGCTTAGCGGCTAAAATATTGGGTTGTTGAGCTCGGGTCCCGCGACCACGGCGGCCGCAGTTAGATGGGGCCGAAATGAAAAAAATAAATAATAAATGAAAGCCACCCGTGTAGATTTAGATGCACGTTAAAGAAACTAGGAGGTCAAAATTAATCTGGAGCCCTCCACTACGGCGTCCCTCACAACCGTATATTGTGTTGTCACGTAATTTAACCGCATCAATTATTTAACTTTTTTTTTTCTATAAGAATGCGACACGTAAAGCCGCAAATGAACGTTGTGATTGTCTTCGGTAAAGAAAGCTGTGCCCATCATCTATAGTGTTGTGACTGTGATAACAAGCAATAGGCGATCAAGTAAGCGCAGAGAATGTGTATATAGTACATGCTTGCGCGTGACCGCTGAGGTGTATCTTGAGCACTCATGCTGAGGTGTATTGAGCATTCATGTAGCACACCTTGAGGTGTAATAATGTTTAGTCTTGTAGACGTGTTTGTCCAAAGTAAATTATAGGCTTACCCGTGTCTGTCACGTGGCTGTGACGGTCTATCCTAACTTTTTTTTTTAACTTGCTTTCTTTCTCGCTGCTTCCGCGCTATGAGATTTGCGTTCTTGCTTTATACGAAGACCATTTCATGCGAGTAATCTATTACTGGAAACGATATCTGTGCGGCGCAAACTGTTGATTAATTAACTGTGCGGACTTCGAACGTCACACTTATAAGCGGCGCATTTGCCGAAATAACCTCGGGAAAGCGTGCCGTTGCAAGTCGCGTGCCGCATCTCATTTTCCGAGAGCGTCAGAGGCCGCGCAAACATTATGTAGCTTGGTTCCTTCCTGAAAGCTGGCAACGCGCCACCGCGGCGGTTCACGTGGGTCGGTGCAGCCGGAATATACGTTTCCGTTACTTTCGTGCAGGACGTCGCGTGCGGGAAGTATCAACAAACTAAGTCTAATTGCCGTCGCACACTGCGGCAGTGTGCCATGTATAACATGCGAGTCGAGTAAATGGCTACCCGCCTGTGTTGCTCCCGGCCACTATAAACACTGTAACCTTTAGTTTACTTTATAGGTGCACAAAAATGTGAGAATCCCGAAGCGTCGTAAGAGTGTTAATAGAAAATTATGCCGATACGAAGTCGGACCAACTGTCTGCTGTAGCCTTTATAAGCGTTTTTAAGTCCGCCTGCTTTAACATTGAGCACATATTCACGCCTTCTCTGATATAGTGGACAGGCATCGCTGTGTACAAAATGGGTTAGATCTTTATTGTGCCATGTCGCGCTTTTGCTATATATTACAGTGTTATATACATTAACAAGAATCCGTAATGTTAACCTACGCAGGAGCCGATGTGTTTACTTTGTGACCTCGTATTGTTTTAATCTGTTGTCATGCCCTGTTATATGCATATGTCATTGTCCAGTGTGATTGATGTGAGAGTACAATTGTGTTTAGTTGTTGCTGCTTGCTTATTACGCGCGGTGGCTTCATATTTTACTGGATGAGTGTTTCCTTCCAGACTTGGATATATTTTGTATGTATATGCACTAAAGGTGTAGGCCTTGAGTATGTTGTTATTGTTTTGGTTTACTTATTGTTTCATCTTGTCATCTCTTGGTGTACGCTGTATCTGACTTAGATCGTGCAGATAAATATGTGAGCGTTAGTGGTTTCGTTAAATAGCACTTTGTGGGTTTATTGCTCCTGTAGCTTAAAATCATGCCGTGCCATTTTTACCGCATACCATTAACTCCACCGAGTCGCCGATGTACAAGGTGTAAACAACAGACGCCGCAGGCACTCCAAACCTTGTGCAGGAGTCGATCCGCTCGCTGTTTATTAATCTAGACTCTCAGAGAATGATAAAAAGAACTGCGATATTTTTGTAACTGGTACAAATGATGTATACGGCGGTATACTTAAGCGGAAGACGGAAAAAGAATTATATATGCTGCTGAATCCTCGCATATCAACTGGGTGCTTTTTCCTCTTCCTTTTGGCATGATCGGCCTTCACCAAGAAGTAGGCATCTTAAATTCTTTTTTTATAATTTCCTCCTTTTCTTGGACCGCGGCCATCTAGCTGTCATTTGACCAACTTAAATATAGTAACTGTATGCTCTGTACGGCGGTGGCAAGCACTGAATTGAACGCGAATGCATTGCTCTTAGCAGTTCTTGGGGCATGTGTACCGTACCGCGGAATATGGAACACTATTTCGCGTTGGTACTCCATGATTGGTCATTTCTGCAGAATTGACCAATCCGTAACCAATCCCGAATACCTCATTGGCGAGTCCTGCCTTGAGAGGCGAAATTGACCAATCAGAGACATGGAGGGCAAGCGCGGAATATTATTCCGTATGCTGTCGTATTTTTACCTGCTTTTCGTTGCATTTACTTGACATTCTCTCGTGTAGCACTTTAGTACTGTGCATTAGTTTTGCGCGTATATAGAAAATTCTGTAAGTGTGCTGGTATATGCTGGTGCGACACAATCTGCACGCGCTGCTCTCTCAATATGGCTCTCGTGCTGTTTGTGATTTTCGTCCACTCTGTGACTGTTCTTTATTACGAGTTTTATCGACGGCTTGCGGTGACATAAGTTGACACTACGATGCAGAGCTAGGCTATATATAGTTGGCATATGAGTGCATTTTGTAACAGCAGTCCAAAAAGACAACATGTATACACAACGACGAACAAGGTAGTATTGTGTGATAATTCATTGTGTACAGCGCTGGCACCGTGATATCGTTAATCTTAGTTGTATTCAGTACAGATCTGCATGTATACTCGACAAACTTCAAATCAACGGGCTGCCCTGCCACGTCGCGTGGCCTGTCGCGCACATAGTCTACCATCTGCACTACACGAGAAACACCACCTGCAAACGTGTTTTGATTGGTAATCTTGCAGTGTGAGAGCTCAAATAATAATGAATTCTGGGGTGTTACGTCCCAGAAACCACTATATGATTATGAGAGAGGCTGTAGTGGAAGGCCCCGCAAATTTCGATCACGTGTGGTTCTCTAATTAACGTGCACTGACGTATCGCACATTTCACGAGCCTCAACATTTCGCCTTCATCGAAAGGCAAAATGTTTAGTCCATTACGGGCCGTGATTAACGTGAGGGCATATCGAGAAACAGAAAAGCCACGATGCGACGAGAAACTGTCCCCATTAATTCGAAATCGAATAACGTTAGATGATGAAGCTTTCTGTGTGTAATTTTGTAGCGAGTTTAGCCATATTAAAATCATATGGAATGCACATAACAAATTGATGGTTTCCATGAGCACCAAAATATGGATTGTGACTAGTTATACCGAGGGTACGCGCGTTCTTCGCGCCGTCTTTGTCCTTTGTCGCTACTCACGCTGACACATATCACGAAGGCCGTCGCGGAAACACAGTCTGTTCCCTCGCGTGCAATGGAAAATCCGGCTCAATTGCAGCCGCCTCGTCCCTGCAGTCTCACATCCCACGTGGATATCAAATTGAACGTTGCAGATGCCGATTCGACAGGCGTTCACGAAGCAGTAGACACTAATGCGGCCGCCTATATCCGACCAGGTAAAAAAAGAAAAAAAGAAAAAAAAAAGCAATCACGGAGAGAGATTTGAGGAGCGGTGGAGTACCATATATTTAACATCCTTATGTGTAAATATACACGCATAAGGATGGATAGATAGATAGATAGATTGATTGATTGATTGATTTGTGGGGTTTAACGTCCCAAAACCAGTTCTGATTATGAGAGACGCCGTAGTGGAGGGCTCCGGAAATTTCGACCACCTGGGGTTCTTTAACGTGCACTGACATCGCACAGCACACGGGCCTCAACATTTCGCCTCCATCGAAATGCAGCCGCCGCGGCCGGGATTCGATCCCGCGACCTTCGGATCTGCTAGATAGATAAACTTTGTTCAGGTCCTGAAGGAATCCGCCTTCGCCTAAGGATGACTGCCACAATTATAGTACTGGCACTCATTTTCACACGCTACACGCTTCGTGGCCGCATAGCAGCAGCGCAGCTAATGGTTCACTTGAGAAGTGAGGCAACCTTTTTCCCTATTAATTGCGATGGCACTGCACGGATCGAAGCGTGCGGTCCCATGAAGCTCGTGGGAAATAATGCTCGCATTCTTCCACGTGGTTCAGGCGTGGAAACAGTGTCCGAAGGTCAGTGCGTATGTCGCGGGCGAAAAGGAACGTTATTCGACTTCTCACGCACTGCCCAAGAACTGCACTGGGCGAATACGCTGCCCTCTTCGGCGAGTTGCATGCCTGATTTCTATTGCCTGACACTTATCGAAGCCGCCCAGCAGCAACCGCAGAATCGACAGCCCTCAGGAGGCGGTGAATAGTTGGCAGCTGCAGCCATCTTTAGAGAGGATTCAGGGAATATTGAAACATTAATACCCCCGCCCCTTCTTTTTCTTTCAGAAGGATACACACACGTCCCACGTCCAAAAAAGTTGCTCCAGCTCTACACCAACATTTTGTCAATAACTTTGCATCCTCACTCCCCCCCTCCTCTTCTCTTTTTTCCCCCCAAATAGAAATTCTGGATAAACCCATCGCAATGTCGATATTCGTACGGCGCGTGTGGGTATAATAGTGTTGAAATCTTCGTCGGCTTATTGGTACTTGAAGAGGAAACTTCTGCTACAGGCTCCGATCGGGGCACGCGTGCCGCGTGCGTCTCGGCTGCATGTTTATTCCAATTACTAACCCAGAGGAGATATACCGACGCGGTTTCGAGGAAGTGCGGCTCTCGCCGCCAAGGCTGTGTTGTTTAATGAGACGGGCTTAACGTGATGCCGCGCTGACGTCGGGCACGTACGCGGCGAGAAAACACCTTGTTGTCGAAGGCGATGCATGCACGCGCATGTCTTCAGGTTCGCGCAGCCTTCCTCGTCCAGAATCTCGTCTTTGCGTTCAATTGACATTAAAGCGATGAACGGGGCTATAGTTGCACTTTCATGACTGCGCTGTGTTCAATTTTACGCTGGATAAATTGTTCAGCGTAGACGTCTACACCTGTCAGCTTCTGAAAGCTTCCAGGAACTTTGCTGTCCACTGGAAACTCCGCAAATGTTCACCTCTGCCAGACAAAACCAAGGCTATGGGAAAAGCGAGAACAGAGCCTGAAGATATAATCATGGGAAGTCCTTACCATTCATATATAAAGAGAGGGACGAGTGGGTAAGCACTATATATCTCTGTCATGCTATTTCGCACTACGCAACGGAGTGGGTGCAAGTAGACCCCTGTGATCCGTATACATATACTCTGTTGTTAGCGCAAGACGCGTTTCCCCGCATACTCATCTTTCTAATTTCAAGACGATGTCGAAAACCCTGATTCTAGCTGTTCGGGAAAAATCTGACGTTTCTGACTGAAGTAAAACGAGGAAGACCGGGCCGGGTGTCATATGCTGACGAGCTGTAACATACGTGAACACTGAGCCATGAAGTAGCGAGCCGCGGCTCTGCTAAAGGTTTCGAGAATCTTAAGTTACCTCGGTTTTTTAGTTTTTCGGCTACTTTAGGCAAGGCTTGTCGTATCATTACTACGGTGGCAGCTTGAGGGCAAGAAGGTGACGTCACCGACGACAGTGGCAGCACGCGTCCTCTACACGATGACTTGCCAGTCGCTGGCCGTCACTGTCAACAAGCAACGTTTTCTTTGGGTTCAGGAGGTGAGGGTCGGGAAAGAGTGATTCCTGGCAACACACACACACACACACACACACACACACACACACACACACACACACACACACACACACACACACACACACACACACACACACACACACACACACACACACACACACACACACACACACTGCGCTTAGCGTGTGCGACATACACCATCCGTAGCGGGTGGATGGATCAGTGGGTGGGTGGTGCTTTTGTTCCTTAGGGGTCAGGTCAGATTGAGTCAGTTCGGTTGCGTGGTCTAGCTCTTAGTGGTCTACTTCTCCCCGAATGTAGGACAGCCATACGGTTATGTTCGGTGGTTGAAGTGCCGTTTGAAGCCAGGTATTGTTATGATGTACTGTTAGAAATTAGCTCATCAATTTGCAGAGAAGTTCTGCGAAATTCCTCTATGCGGAGAAAGGATTACGAAACGGGTTATTGGCATCCATCTCTTGGCTATAGCTCAACTGGTGGAGCGCCCGCCCCGCCCCGTACGAGCGTTGGCTCAGGATTGAATCACCAAAGGACAAATCCTTCGTCAGTTAAGGAGCTTTCGTTTCTGAGGAATCCATGTGAATTTCCCTGCAGCTCTAAGATCCTTTGGATGCCAACTGTCCTTAACTTATTAACTGCTTTATGGACGTCGCGGTGCCTTCAATCCTTCTTCTAGTAATTATCACCCACAAACCTCTAGACCACGCTGTTTACAATTCGCCTTCTCAGCCCCATTTTAATCCGAAAACATGACGTGCTCCATGAAGCAAAACCACTCACGTGAACAAGTAACGTCACGTGAGTTTCGGCGCCGAGTTGAGTTGATCCGCATTCAAAACTGACCTTGCTCTTCCACGAAATTTGCTCCGCCCAATTGGAAAATCCAGCTGACTGGCGTTCAAAACCGACCTGGCCCCCACCCACACTCTGCCCTCATCGAATACGTGATCACGTTACGAGTCAGTTCTGAGGAATCTCGCAAGGGGGCGTATGTGTCATTAATCGGAAAATTGTATCCACCTGCTCCGGCGTAGCCAGAAATATTTTTCGGGGGTAGTTATGTTACGTGGTGTGTAAACATCATGGGCAAAAAAAAAATGACTTAAAGCAAACGAAGATGGCGGTGATGATTGATGAGAAAACTTCAAGGGGAGGGGGGGGGGGGTTCGACACCGAGACACTTTCCGCCCCCTCCCCCTATTTCTGAGAAATCCGCATGGGCTTTCTAGCAGCCTTGTGCTGCAAGCAGGTGGATGCCAATTTTCTCTTTCGTGATCGAGTGACCACCTCATATCGTTTATTTACTAGATCAATTACGAACCTTAGGCTGCAAGGTCGCATACTAAGGTAATGATGTCATGCGACGAACGACGACACGTGACTTAGAAGTCGAGATAGTGTTGACGTCCATATAGTCGACGCGACCTGAGACGTCATGGCCTCGCCGGCCGCGCCTGCATGTTCTCTGTCTCCCTATGTGTGCACGCTCCGCGCTGTTTTCGCATTCATTGCACACAAGGAGGCTTAAGTGCCTTTGTATCGTTTTGCTTCATCTCAACGGGACCGCTGAAGTATGCCCATCTTGTTAACATTTTGCATTCGAAGTAGCTGAGAAGCTATGGCGCTGTCATGGCTTACATCTTATAAATATCCTCATGAGTTGTCCTTGTACTCCGGACCGTCCGTAGAACCTGCCGCGATGCAATGAAGTTTTTATCATTTCGAATCACGTATAGAGGCAAACACGCATCGCTAAAGGAAAATGCGCCCTATATGCATGTGCAGGTTAGTGAGAACATCTCGTGAATATGAACTGAGGCTAGCAAAAATGTTTGCTTTCTCGTGCATTTCGCGACGGCTGATCGAAGATCCTTCGGTAGTCCCTGGCACGAAATGTTGATACATGGGTTGGCTTTCGATTTCATAGAACGGAACGAGATGTAACATGTTGCAAACAGCTGTGTGAAGTGTAGTGCGCTTGTTGTATAGGGCTGCATTTGGCATGGCTAGTTGGTTATGACTGGGTCAATATCTACTAGTTTGTCGACAAGAAAACACAAGATCGCTTGATTCTGTCTACGTAACCATTTTTGGTTGCCTTTGTATTGTCGTGAACTATGTGTAACTTCAATTACATGTCTATTTTCTTTCGTTCTGTGTTATTTAAGTGCCTAGCAAAGTGTGTGAGGTTGTTTTTCGCCATTAATTTTTCGTGAATTTTACATTCGTACCGGCGTACTACTGCTGCTGCTGTTGCTGCATGTGTGGGCGGCGCGGCGTATAGTCAGGCAATGTTTGTCCTTAACCGTGTCCCACAATTTTCAGTGGTGTCCTGAAGAATAAATAAATAAATAAATAAATAACACGGCATGCCCGTTCTAACACACACCTCCAGCGAATCGCGGCGGTCAAGAGTGCATAGAAAAAAAAATGCGGACGTGTGTTTTGCAGTATATATACACAAGGCTACTGCCAAAACAGAATGGCTGACCAGCATCTTGCGTATCGCTCGCTTCTTCCTCGTCTTCACGGTTGCAGGTGTTGTTGCATCGGTGGAGCACGCGAGCACGTGTGCCCCGTAACATAAAGAGAACGAAATTGCGCGCCGCCGTGCATTTGAAGTCCTTGAACCGTGGCAGCTAGGTTCCGGTGTTCTGCCTCTGCTCCTTGCTGCAAATATATAGCGGCAATTTATTCCAAGAACCAACCGGGAGAAGGAAGAAAAAACGCCGGTGGTACTGGGTTCGACTTTCAGCGCCGCTGCGCGCCCACCGATTTTTCTAATGGGGAGATAGGTGCCATAACCTGGTGCTTTGTTAGTATTGCGGCGACTGTAGTGGTTAATTTAGGTTAGGAAACAATCTTATTTTCGCAACTCACAAGGAGCACAGCACGGCGTCTTGGAGGGGAGTGGTTAAGATATACTTTGGGATCTCCCTTTTTATAATAATAATAATAATAATAATAATAATAATAATAATAATAATAATAATAATAATAATAATAATAATAATAATAATAATAATAAAACTTTATTTATGCCTCATGGAAGTATTGCGGGGTGCTGCAGAAAAGATATGTCGTGAATAGCTTGACTCAGCCGCAGCCCCTAAATAATTTAGTGGATTCCATGCATTGCGAGAATCGATGCCATGCGGATCAATCAGCGAGGAATTTGCCTATGTCGAACCACTTGGCATTCGGCCGAGTGTTACGAGTAGGATCAACGCCTATGTGCAAACAGAGCACAAGCACCGTCACCACAACTGCTGGTGCACACAACTACTGGGGCAATAGGTATACTTACTATATATGTAAAGCGCGGGAAGAGCCGCTGGCGTGCTTTCTTGGCGCCTTGGTGTGGCGGGTTCGATTCCTGCCCCTTAAACCATGGCATGTTTTCGCTTGTCTGTGCCTATCCACTTCATATGTCTACATTTCAATCTCAACGTTGCGCCTTTCTGTTGTTTAGCCCACGCAAAGTGCGTTCTCATGAACTTTTGACAGTCTATTTTGATTGGTCTTTGATTAACATAAGGTGCAATGTTAGCAGCCAGTCACATGTAGCGCATACTCGCATGACCTGGGCCGAGCTCTGCGGGTATGTGTCGTCGTTAATCATGACGTACGAGGCGAGTATGTCAATTTAGAGATGTCTAGATCGATCACTTATGTTCGCCATACATCGGTACCCTACCATGCCAATCTTGGTAGGTATCAAGTGGACGAGACCACTAGGAGAGCGCCGAGGCGTAGGAGGCTACATACATACATACATACATACATACATACATACATACATACATACATACATACGGCCAAAGTTGCTCAAGTTATCCAAGAAATGCTTCGCATTTAAAACAGTAGTGCAGTAGTACATAGTAAAACGATAAGCAAAGCATGAACAGTGTCTATCTGCACTTATGTACGCGCACCGCGAATTACCACTTCAACAAAAGATAATTGTACGAGTTGAAGACCATCATATGTGTTACAAGAGCACAAATGATAATGATAAAGAAAATGAAAACAGTACAGCCACAGAGAAGAGATAAATCTTCTATTTGAAATTCGAAGTTTCCCTGTACATCAAAATTTGGTGGTATGTACGATCTTCAATATCTAGTGGTACGTTTTTGCACACGGAACGAACTTCTCGATGTGTGTAGGTAAACAAGCTAAAATTAGCGGATTTGTACGCATTTATAAAGGGAGGGAAGTGCGTGTTGGAGGCCATCTTTCCCTGCATTATGCGTGCTGTTGGCACCAACCAGGTTCCACGTTGTCTGAAAGGGTAACTTGTCTTTTCTTCCAAGTTGGCGAGGTGTCGGATGTAACCTGTATTATCTTTTCTGTTTCTATTTTAAAAGGAATTCCAATCGGAGTTGAATGCGAAAGCTTTGTGTTCGTAGATTCACGCGCAGGTTAAGTTATAGGTTGTGAAAATTTGCACGTGTTCCCTCAATACCGTGATGTGTGTGTGTGTTTCGTTCAACACTCATGATTACTTTTTCGACGGAATGCCGATTTCAAGACGAGAATGAAAGAGGAACTCTTTGACTTATCTCATGGGGTCTACGGATGAGATCAATAGAAAACAAACAAACAAACAAACAAACAAACAAACAAACAAACAAACAAACAAAAGAACTCGTCTTTACGTTACTGCGAACAAGGCCGCCGAGGCTCCATTTGTTCCAGGAGAGTGCAACCTGGCTCGGCGGGAGCCGGCTAGCACTTCGGATGCACTTTAGGGAGGTTTGCTGTGACCGATTTACTCACCCCCCGCCTGTGCCCGCTCGGACGTGCACGCTTCAAATGGTTGCAGCTGCCGCGTGTCTGCGATGGAGATCGCCTCTTGTTCCGTGCCACATACCATGCTTCGAAGCTTCGCCACGTCTGGGCTACGCGCTTCGCACGGGAGCAAGGCGAGCAGGAAGCGAGAGAATTGCCTTTGTTTTGAAAACGCAGACATTCTTGAATGCCTTTGTTTACGTACGTACGTAATCGCAAACGTGATGCCCTGCATACATAAGGAAATGGATGAGACGTTGAAGAGAGAGAGATGTGATTATGTTATCGTGGATGGAGTTACTGCACAACGTCACGCTGTACCTGCGCATGGTTCTACGCTACACACTTGGGTCCGTACACATGGCCTAGCGTTTAGGCCGGTTTCGCTTTAGAAGTTTGAGACGCATTTTAATGCGTGCTGTTCATGGTAAAGAAGCCCCCGCACCCCCAAAATTATCTCCTCCGAAACGGGCCGGGCGTTCAGGCAGTCCAGGTCCCACCTAACCCTTCACTCTGCTGCATATAGATGGATGCAGTGTGTGTCCAGAGTGTGCTTGCAACAATCAGTTTCCGTCTGGTATCGCGAGGGAATCGGCGGACAAGCTTGTCCAGGATGCGACCGTGAACGGACGGCAGTGTCCGGGCTGACTCACCGACGCCATGGGCCAGGACGTTTACGGTGAATCAAACTGATGGCCTTCGTTGAGACGAAGTTCGAGAGGAGTTTCAAGGAAAGTCTATAATATATTGTAGTGATCGGGGCATTTTAGTTTTCTTTTTTTCTTTTTTCCTGGTTCGCAAGTATGTGAACGCAGGTTTCAGGGCCGCGGCCGACCTGCATTTTTTGCGCAAAGTTGTAAAGTACCATTGCCTCCTGCATAAGCGGCATGTGAAAGGAAAGCATTAGTCGTGAGTTATGTTTCACTTGGTGAAGTAAGGACAGAAGGAGGGAGGAAAAAGGAACGTTTTTTTTTTTTCTTTTCTAGGATGGCCGCACTGTAACTGTGTCATCGGCGTTACTCACACGATACGGTTGGTGGTTTTGTGCGTGACATTTCTTTTTCTGAAAGGCATGCGGCCACAGCAGTTTCTGGAGGTCACCGTGCAGGTGCATGTTGGTGTTTGGTCGCGTTGTGCCACGACGCTCAGGTCTCTTCCCTTCAGTTTTCTCGAAATACACCCTCCACCTTTAACGAAACGGAAAGGAACGCAGGCGTTTTCCAAAAGGGAGGCCAAACAATCTCTGACTGGCACTGAGGGGTATGAGCTCGCCCACATGGTGGTCACTGCATGCTCAACATTCCACTGCCGCCAAGCCTGTGAGGATGGCATGAAACCCGAACCAGTTGGCTGGAACCGATCGGCGATACTTGCATACCACGGGAGGGCTACGATTGAATTCGCTACACCCCGTCAGAAACGTGGCGAAGCGGAATGCGTCTTTTGGATTAACCGAAGCTCGACACAGTAGATGAAGAGAAATACCCAGGTGTGTACCTGCGGTGCGGGGCCGTGCTCGCGCTGGACTAACGTATGTTGGCCTGTTCTCGCTCAGCCCGCACTCCGTTCCCCACGCGTGCGGAGAGCGTGCGGAAGGGTGAAAACGGCTGTCAAACGGATTGAATCGCCAATTATTGAAGTCGGTGGGGTCACGCAAGCCTCGCCAAGTTCGATATTTTGCGATCCGTACCATTTGACAGCCGTTTTCACCCTTCCGCACGCCCTCCGCACGCGTGGGGAACGGAGTGCGGGCTGAGCGAGAACAGGCCCTAAACGGTGAGCTGGACCACAACACGTATGGAATGCGCCATGGTACAAGCAAAAAAAAAAAAAAAAAAAAAAAAAAAAGAGGCCCTGGAGGGAACGTGCAAAGCGAATGGGTTGGGAGCGCCAACTGATGTCGGAGAAGGCCGCCCAGGGGGCTGCAGTACTCCAGGCAAGCCGATGAGCCCACGGCAGCAAGAGTCCCGACCAGTATGTTTGTTGTTGTTTTGTGGGGTTTTACGTCCCAAAACCAGTTCTGATTATGAGAGACGCCGTAGTGGAGGGCTCCGGAAATTTCGACCACCTGGGGTTCTTTAACGTGCACTGACATCGCACAGTATATAACCTATGTTATACTAGCAGATATTTTATCTCTCTCTCTCGAGGAACAAAGATAATAGCAACCTCGAGGGATCCATGAGTGCAGATTTTTGGAATAGGTGCTGAAATGACTGGACAAGGAAGACGACAGGACTCTCCGCATGTCAGCAGGCTCCTCACATATAATCAATTTGGTGTACACGCTGTACGCCCATGTTTACCTACCTGGTCGTGGGACGGGACAACCATACATGTGCGTTCATTATTATATGCAGTCGCGAGATTAAACAGGTGTCCGGCCGGAAAGCGGCACTCAAAATAAGCAAATTTCAGCCAGTGCTGTCACGTTGAAGAAGAAACTGCAGTCGTGTGTTTTAACGGTAAGACACGTCGACTAGTCTACTGTTGTGAGATGTGACAACTTCTTCTTTCAGGACTTGTGCGGAAATAACAGCTGGGCACGCGGGCGAGGCAGGGAGGTACGATTACTCTGATGTTATTTATTGCGTGCTTAGACGTATTAAAACGATTGGATTGGAAACAAATAGCAACAGATATTGAAGGAGAATATCGGAGTACAGTACGATTTGAGGGTGACATCGTGCTGCCCTTCACCAATTATGGTGTCCTTGTGCAAATACAGATAGATAGATAGATAGATAGATAGATAGATAGATAGATAGATAGATAGATAGATAGATAGATAGATAGATAGATAGATAGATAGAGAGAGAGAGAGAGAGGAGATTGATGACGTAAAGCGAGAAAATACTAAAGTGTAGCTGAAAATAAATACGCAGAAAGCGAAGATAATGCGATTCACGAAAAGGCGATCCGCCGAAGAATAATGGCCCGACTTATAACAGCAGGCATCTACAAACTACTAAAAGTGTATAGTTATTGCATACTGCCAGTATTGAAACTATTAACATACAGGTACGGAACTTCAGAGATAGCAAAGAAAGCTGAGAAAAAGTTAAGGACCACTCAGCGTGAGGTGAAACGGAAAATGCTATGTGCATCATTAAGGGATCGGAAGATAGTAGAATGGAAAGCCGATCATCTAGTTGGCATTAAGCGAAAAGAAAAAAAGAAACGAAAAATGTACCTAGTCAGGCCAGGTATAATGCGTAGGGCTATAGCTAACGGATGCCCACTGAGAGCGACAGAATGTACTCCAATGTATATGACGAACATCAGCCGATGGTTCCAGAGAGAATGATGAAATGGATAAGTTCGCATGATTAAAACAGAGTCAGCTCACGCAAGACCGGTTTAATTGGAGATCGCTAGTAGAGGCCTTCGTCCTGTAGATGACACAGAACTTGATGACACAGAATGGTGGCATTATGACACAAACCTTCTCTCTGTCTTGCTCTAGCGCAGAGAACTTGGACGCTAAATATATTTTTGCTTAGCGAAATCGCGCACTATACATCCCTACACGCTTTGTACAGCACATGGTGATCTGAATGTTGCTCGCATTCTGTCGGTTTGCACGCACAACAGGATGAAAAGACATGTATTTAAGTGTGAAATTATGTTCCCAGCATAAGGTGATATGGAGATGGCCTTGGTCGATTATGTCAAAGCTTACTATGATAGTAACTGTCGTCCCTGACATTAAATGCTGATGTTGCTTTTTTTGAAACTACCGCTTACATTTGAGCCTATTTGGTAGCTGCATGTTAAAAATGAGATTGGAAAACGGTCTTTAGAAATGAGATGCCCAAGGTAACAAGACTAGGAGCGACTGGATGGTAACAATGTCAAATTTAATTGAATGTGAATATTATGCAGATATGGGATTGAAACGTCAAATCAAACGTCGTACAAAACGTCGAACAAAACGTCGTATCAAAAGCATATAGAAAGAAGTCTTGGGAGAATGGATGAAAACTGCAAGCAAGAAAAGAAGCTTGTTTCATCAACAAACAAAAAAGCACACGCTTGACTTATGAGTGAAGTGTGGCCGCGGTTACTCTTTGGGTCGTAACGGTACATCAGGTATAAACTTCTTCTCACGCAGAAGGTATCCCCTATCCCCCCCTCCGCACCCCATGGTTGCGGCAATCTCACCATTATCGATTATGCAAAAAATATCAGAATCCTCTCCTCTCAAATGGAAGCACTCCATTCGCGTTCGAAACTCCGAACCGTGGTGTGTCCTCAACTAACACATTGCGACGATGAATAGAAAATGAGAACTACAGGCAGGAAGGAGCTCCACTGCGGTGCAGCAAAGCTCTCTGAATGGACGAAAGGCACCGTTGGCAAGAGGCGCGCTACTGTGTCTTTTCTTGCGCCGTTCGCGCCAGCCCGCTCGGTCAACGGTGACTCCGGGCAACAACCTCCGGCCATTGCGTCACAGGGAAACACCGCTAGCGGTCGTTACCGCGCCGGCAGATTGAGTCTTTTCTTTTCCGCGTACCTGTTTGAGCGTCTGCTCCCCTCGCAGGCCGAGGCATTAAGAGAGGGCCGGAGAGGGACGGGGCAGGTGCTTCGGCACCGGCGGGCGAGAGCGACCAGCGCATCTCGGCTCGCACGTGACCGCGCCGAACACAAAGGGGGAATGAGAGCGAGAGGGGGAGGGGACCAGAAAGGACAGTGCGTGTCTCAATCCTTCAATCTCGCTGTCCGGATTATGATTGTGTCGATGCCCGTGAAGGAAGCCCGGCTCGTAATTTCAGGAAAGCGTGGTCAGTGCTGCCCGGACGAGGCGAGGGATCCGAAGGCACGCACGGTGGGAGATAATACACCGTTCCCCTTTCACGACGAGTTCGCCCTCGCCCCGCACAGCCACGCGCACTTCGCCTTGGCCCGGTCAAAAAGAAAACAGGTAGCGGTGCTGAGGGGGAGACGGACAGACAGAGGAAGGGGCCACTGGGGCTCTCTTGCGAATCAAGGTCACAGTCGCCGCTGAGCCGTGTTCTCGCTGGGAATCTCCTCTTCTTCAAGAACCACTATATTGTGCGACTGGACAGCGGAGGGTCCAGTTCGGCTCTGCAGAAACGGGCCCACGAACGCCGAAGACACGATGGAGAACTCGGGCACGGCGGCCGTCGCCCTGGATTCGACGGCGGACGTCGGTGTTCCTTCGACGCGATCCCCGTACGGAGGGCTGGCCACTGGTGGGCAACAGGGAGTTCATCATCGGCCTGCTCTGCGCTTACGTCTACGTGGTCAAGGTTGCCGGGCCCCGCTTCATGCAGGGTCGCAAGCCGTATGAGAACCTGAAGCCCGTGATCGTGCTGTACAACGGCGCCATGGTGATGTTGAGCTTCTACTTCATGGTCGCCTACATGACGAGGAGCTACTTTGGTGGCGGCTACAGCTTCGTGTGTCAGGGTATCGACTACGACAAGCGCGACGAACTGACCATGAGCTTCCTGGCGCATTGCTGGTGGTACGAGTGGGTTAGAATCGCCGACTTTCTGGACACGGTGTTCTTTGTGCTGCGCAAGAAGGATTCGCACATATCTTTCCTGCACGTTGTCCACCACGTCTTGGTTGTCTTCAACGGCTGGTACGGGCTCGCGTACGGAGCCGACGGCCACATCGCCTTGACCCTGATCTTCAACAGCTTCGTGCACGTGGTGATGTACTCGTACTACTTCCTCTCGCTGCTCGGTCCCGCGGTCCGCAAGCACCTCTGGTGGAAGCGCTATCTCACGCAGCTTCAGATGATCCAGTTTGTCATACTTATCGCGCACGGGTTGATCCCGCTGTTCCTCGAGTGTGGATACCCGAAGGCGCACGTGTACATCGGCATTCCTCAAGGACTCTTCTTTCTTCTCATGTTTCTCAACTTCTACGTCAAGAACTACAACGACAGGAAAAAAATGGCTGCACAGAATTCCCCCAAGGCCAAGCTTCAGTGACTCTGCCCGTACAAAGACTTTACCCCCTTTTTTGTTTATTGTTTTCTCTCAGAGAATATATGTATTTTACAGTGCTTGTTCAACAAGTTATTTACTTCCATTAGTGCTCGCCGTTACGAAGTCGCGGAAGAGATTTCCGAGTTCGGGAATGTCGGTTACGGCACGGGAAATGTCAGCCATCAGTTGCCGCTCAGTTTCGAACCAATGGCACAATGCAACATGTGCTGATTTCTTTACACGCGCATCTACTTTATGTTTAACGCGACGGTAAGGATATCGCTGGTTTTTCACGGTTGTTGACAATTCCTAGGTTACTGTATAGCCGCCACAGCTGCATGAGCAACCGGACGTGGCCGTACTTCTCAAGCCATTCATAATTAGGATTTGGAACTACAACCACGCGATATTTGTGCAGTTTATTTTTTCCCTGTACGTTGCTTACTGACTGATCAGTGTTAAGGAGTAACAGAAACATTCGTCATATCCTAACACGGCAGCTATACTATCGATAATTGAAAGAGTGCTGGTATAAATATAAAACCAATGGATTGAGAAGGAAACTCAGTTGCACACGTGTGTGTCAGGTAACGTTTTAATAATGATTGACTTGTGCAGGAACAATATATGGTGAACACAGGGTGTCGAATGCGAATACGGGATCAGCTCTTAGATCTGTCACGAACGGGAAGTGTTGTACGTGTATAATCCTACGTATAATGACCAAGACCTTGTAATGGCTCCCCCTTAAACGCGTACAAAGACGGCTTAGTGTAAGCTGCGGCTTTCGTTGTGCGTACGTCAAGCCGTTCGATGTTTCCCCCTGCATAACAAAGTAATATCGACATACACGGAACTGTAGTGACTAATCAGAGGCGCTATCCTCTGCATTTAACGGCAACGTCCTCAAGTCTCGGCAGTACAGCCACACAAACTCGGTTCTGCAGCAGCTGCTTATAGAGTTGTATTCAAAGAAAAAAAACCCTCATAGTGCCTTGACCGTTCACATTACCGAGCTATACCTACTCACGCTAGCGCTAGAGAACGGCCAGTGTATTGCGTCTTAATTGATTTCCGGTCACTGTAATAATAATAAATCGATCGAAGCGAAGAAGGCCATCGGGGTTTCAGAACCATTGGCTGTACAACCCCATTTTCCACATTGGACGTCGACGGCCTTACCTCGAGTTTTATCATAAAGGAGAACTCCGGTGCGTTTTTTTTCACCATAATCTGATATATCTCTGTTCTCCAATGGCGTCAATAGTCCTGCAGGAGGCAGGACGGTTCAGTTTGCTCAGAAGCTCGCCAATAACTTTAAATAACCGAATGAACGACGTGTTCAGACCGAAACCTAAACAAGTAGAGGCTTCGTGCGGCGTATGAGATGACGTCACAGCCTCCACGACATCAGAAATATAGGATCTGTCGCCAGAAAAACGAAAGCGACGATGTCATCCGACGATATATTGATTTATACCAGCTTTTCCGAACTTGACAGTGACGACTTGAGCGCTGGAGTATCACTGTTTTGCTCTTGACCGCTCGCCTTCTCGGCTAGCCAGCGTCGAAGGTAATGACGTCATAAACACGTGGTGGCCCCGCATAGGAATCCGCTAAATCTTGTAAAAGTTTATTTTCAGGAAAACTAAGCGACTTAGAACTGCCTGGCCTGACATATATGATGACGGTGCCGAAGGACAATACATATTGAAAATTTCATTGAGATCCGCGGACACTGAAAGATCGCCGGAGTGCAACGAAAAAAGACCTTTGGAATCAACCTGTAGATAGCCTCAGATTGCTTCAGGCCGTGGACTCAGCGATACAATTCTGGCTGCTGCCAGAAATTCAATGTCGCATTCCCAGATTTTCTTCTTTTTTTTTTTAACAGGCGTTTACACGTCACGTGTGCCTGATATCGGTGCATCGAGTTCCATGTGGAGTGGCCATGTTCTTGTATAGAACGCATGGGATTGACTCAGAATAATTCACTGAGAACTCGCAGAGGTTGACGGGAGACCTTGTCCATGTCGACATCCAACCTTTGTCAGTGGAAACTACATATTGAATTCTTGGCGCGATATGATGAAAATGCATGTTACCGACCCCATTCTAGGCATTCTTTCAGCCTAGTTTAGTATGAACGAGATCAGCGACTTTGACGGAATTCGTTGTTCCCCCTTGAACTAGTCTGCTCTGTAGCATCGATCTCCTCTCCTTTCCACTTCCCTTATTTCTGAAGAGCACGAGGGAGGACAGCGAACTCACTTGCTCGACTCGGGTGCAGTTCCGGCCAAAATTATGGCTCGCGTGTGACTTCCGCCTCTAATTTTTGTCATGGATGCAAATGCAGAAATTCTTGCCATCGCCTAAACATGCCGACTGTAATCTCCATCTGTGGTTAATACGCCTGCTTCTTTCTTTTTTTTTTTTTTTTTTTTCACATCAGAGTTCTGGAATCACACGAACAGCAACTTCGCTCAAAGGCTTGAATAACGGGTACATCGTGATGAAAAACTCACGATAAATTTCATTATTTAATCATGCAGACCTCAGAATCAAGGGAGGAACTGCCACTGACTCATGCAAACACCTGCCGGTGTGTTAGTGACCTACTTGAGTGTCGTAGACGTGAAAATATGTTTCAGGTGGTTTCGCCATGTCAGTTTAAGGTTAAGAAATAGCTGCATCGCATATTTCGCCGAGTGTGGAGCGCTACGATGAATACCAGATGACTGCTTTTAGGCTCCGACGCTGGTGCCGAACGTTTCGAGATTCGCACAACCCGTTACACTATACTTCGCCGAAGGTTTCAAGGCCTCTATAGGCCTGTTTATCGCTCGGTTCGCCGAAAGAGGCACGCTATCTTAGCAACAAATCTGTTTGTCTTTACATAGGCGCACGTCTTTTCGGCGCGAGGGCAACACAGATACGAGCTCCATGCATGCGTTATACGTTGCATTACACGTCACGGATATCCTTGTTTTGCAGGCGAACTTGACTACTATACCACAATTCGCAATATTTTTTTTCTACGGATAGGTCTCGAACCAGAAATAGAAATAAGAGTGACGCACCTCTTTAGTAGGTATACCTGTTGGAAGTCCCGCAAATGAGGCATCTCCGTTACCAGATATAAACGTTTGTTTACACCACTATAGTTGCTTGGCGAATATCCAGGCTGAACACCCGCCGCTTCTCAATACAACCTCGCGGCATGAGACTGTCCATGCACATTCGGCAGTACAATTTAATATATTCGTGTTCATTTTATTTGAATAT
Organism: Hyalomma asiaticum; assembly: GCA_013339685.2. Lineage (NCBI taxonomy): Eukaryota > Metazoa > Arthropoda > Arachnida > Ixodida > Ixodidae > Hyalomma > Hyalomma asiaticum. The sequence goes on along the minus strand of CM023483.1, from coordinate 1,096,362 downwards.
GCGTATTTTCTTATACATATTAATATGCTGTGCAACACCTACAGACTTCTTAAACCGGAGGGTGACTGAGCCACATTCTTTTCATAATTTACCTAGCTATTTGATTCGTGCTGCATGCAAGTCAGTGAGAGAGAGAGAGAGCTCTTTATTGAAAGGCAGAGAATTTAGCCGGCGTTGAAATATCGCTGACATGCTACTCTGCGTAGGGAGAAGTTTGGAGAGGGAAAGACGAGTAGAAAGAAGCGCAAGAGACAGTGAAACACACACACAAAAAAAGTTGGGCTTGGTGTTTCTGGCTATGATGACTAATTGCGTTCAAAGATATTTCATGTTTGCATCAACCCGTAGTGAGGTGATAGGATGCGTTGCATGATGGGTGAGTGATGCGTTCATGATGGTGAGTGTCAGTGCATTCCACCTGACAAGAGAGTAGTCTGGGTTGAGCTCATTTCGCGCGATACCAGTCGCGCGAACGCAGCACAGTCGCGCGACTATGTGCTGCGTTCGAAAGTTGACAAAAATATCTGTTTAATTTCATAGAAAAGGACACAATGACAGTCATAATTCGTAGGGCACGTGAGCCTTCAAGCTATACGTCTAAACGACTGCTGTATATAAGTGTAATAAAGTCAGCATTGAAAATATTACATTGTTCTTTCTTATTTTATTTTTTTTTCAAGTCGTATACAGTTCACAATCGTATATAGCGACTTGGGCTTGTGTCGATGCATCTTGTTTGAGTTAGGTGAACGGCGCGGTGACGTAAGGAAATGAAGAAGAAAAGATTCGCGCTCTTAAATTTCCGTCTCTCATTCTTCGTTGCCTTTCGCCATTGCGCTATTAATTCACTTTGGGAGATAACAACTTCGTAGTTTGGACGAGCCTAGTAAATGACCATGCTGTGTAACGTTTTAACAGCGCATCTATTCAGGCGCTAGCAGTGTCCGCGCAGTCCGTCACAAAAGAGGGAGAAGCCGACAAACTCTCGCCCGCTGAAACTCTTGCCCACTGCTGTGACCAACTCTTGCCGACTGCTGTGATAGCCGGGGCACGGTGGTCTAGGGGATATGGTACTCGGCTGCCGATCCGAGGGTCGCGGATCGAATCCCGGCTGCGGCGGCTGAATTTCGATGGAGGCGAAATGTTGAGGCCCGTGTGCTGTGCGATGTCAGTGCACGTTAAAGGGCCCATGACAGCCATTTTTTTGTTGGAGACTTTTGTGTTCTAATGAGTAGAACAGTGTCTTGTAATCACGGCATGGAGTGGCAAATTCTCCAGCGTGAAGTCTAATTAGTCACAGCATCGTTAATTTTGTTCAGTTTTAATGAAGCTTCGAAGCGCGCGCCAAAAACTGCAAGAAACTAGCGCCGCGGGGCTAGCGCGGCGGCTGTCGGAAGTGAGCGCAGGCACTGATCACGTGAGCTCAATATTCGGTGACGTTGCGGAGAGCGCGAGCGCCAGACCAGTTGCTCGCCACACTCGCTTTGCATCATAGCGTGTGTACAATGTACGCTTGAGCGACCAACACGGAGAGGAAGCAGAAAAATACGGCTTTTGGCGTGGCCTCCGCGATTGGCGGTGAGAGCCGATCTTGGAGGCCATGCTCGGAGGCCATAGCGCGGCGCGCCCGTGTCTCTCTGTGACGTCACGATACCAACTTACAAAAGTGAAACGTCACAGATGGCCCACTAACTGCGTCATACTAGTGGCGATGTCGCGAGGTGCTGCAAGCTCGGATGAGCATTCCCGCTTACTTTGAAACCATATTAAAATTACTTAGAGGCGACGTTCGCCGCTAATACTTGGTCAAGATTGTCTTCGTATGCAGGAAAACCAATTAACGCAAGCATCTCGCGTTTGAAATTTTGGTGTCATGGGACCTTTAAAGAACCCCAGGTGGTCGAAATTTCCGGAGCTCTACGGCGTCTCTCATAATCAGGGCAGGTTTTGGGACGTTAAACCCCACAAAAAAAATGTATAAAATTGTAGATATAGCTTGCAATATCTGCATTTGTATTGTGGAACTCTTGATATAGCAGCTTGACCGGACACTCACAGCATCCATAAGGGTCCCAATTTTTAAAACTGGGATTTTGACGCTGTATACTAACAAAGGTTTCTATAGCGTAACGGGGTCAAGCTGCTGAGTGTTGCCAAACAGATGAGCGCAGGCCCTTAAGTGCTCCTCGGCGTCGATATGGGCGTCTCCTCTGCGTTTCTCAGCTCCGACATCTTTGCGTTTGCTCTCAATGGGAAGTGAACGTAAGCTATGAGCATCGTGCCACAGGCTACAGGCTCGCCCTGCGCGGTGCGCGTTTACGCCATCTCTGGGACGGCAAACAACCAATATGTGCGTCTCACGATATAGGGTCAGTGGCCACGAAACGAACACCTCCTAACGCAACACTGACCTTATCGCAAGCTGAAGCTCCACTGCTGATATCCTTGGAACGTGCCTCGCGACCAACGTCCTGGGAATCGAAGTGAAGATGTTTTCCCAAGAATGAAAGACATCAACTTGGAAAGCGAGAGGGTGGCTTTGCCCGCTTTCTGTCTGGAATTTCAAGCGAATTTTTGTTTTTTAATTTTTACGGCGTTTAATCCACGTCGCAATTATAGCTTCTTCAGCGCTCCATTTGCGCAATTGATAAACAGTATGTACCCTCTGGTATTTTCTGTGTGTCTGGTTGGTGATTTTCATTATATATATATATATATATATATATATATATATATATATATATATATATATATATATATATATATATATATATATCGCAAGCAGCGCAGCTGCTCAGTCAACGTTTACGCAAACTGGTGGCAAATCCAAGCTATTTTTGCATATATATATATATGCAAAAACAGCTTGTATTGCCGCCAGTTTTATAACAGAATTGACGATGCTTAGAGAACGACGGTTTATTACATCAACGTTTCGGTCGGAGCTCCACCTCTTTCATATATCAAGACATATCAAGACATATCATATTTCACGACATTTCAAGACATATCATATTTCAAGACATATATGTAATCCTGGGAGTGTTTCACACTCGCCGCCATGTCTACGAGTGGCGCTGCCTAACACTCCCAGGACTACATATACATAAATACCCAATAAAGTGGACAGAGGGACGACCGCCTTCGTAGCTCAGCGGTAGAGCACCGGACGCGTTATCCGAAGGTCGTGCGTTCGGTTCCCACCGAAGGCAGGTTTGTCTTTTTGTCCACTTTAATTCGTTTCTACTTACTCCAAAATTACAATATCACAATTGGGAACTTCGGTGTATTACCCTATGCTTTCCTAGGCTACAACGTTTGTTGGTTCATTAAGTTGTCTCTAACTAATTAAACGAGCTCTTTACCCCCCCCCCCCTTTCGTTATATATATACACGCAGCAGGGAAAACGAGGAAATTGAGGGAGGGCAGGCTGACAACAGTCCCTGAGAGAGGCACATGCAGCGCCTGCTATACTCTTCCGGGGGAAGGAGAGGAAATAAACATGAAGGAAGAAAGGGGAAAGAAATTAGAAGTTAAAAAAAAATCCACGCATATCTACGGAGTGAATGATGATGAGTGGGCGAAGCTCCGGAAGTTCATCGGTAAAAACCGTGAATCTTCCGTGAATCTTGCCCAGTACATCATCAAAGACGTGACAAACACTGTGTGTATATATATAAGAAATTTTTTATTCTTGAGCCGTGATTTTCCGTTTTCGTACTGGGGCCGTGTTTTCTTCGTTGATCCCACTCATGCCCCACGTTTCCCACTCATGCATGTCACACACGCGATGTCATTTGTGCTCCTGGTCTTTATGAGATTCCTGCGCTCCCACGTCGTAGATCGTGCCGAGTTCCGGATTAATTTAGTTAACGCGCACGCTACGAATTTTTATGGTTCAACTACGCACAAGTGAAATCTCCCATCGGCACTTCATTGCAAGTCAAGATCCAATGCATATATATATATATATATATATATATATATATATATATATATATATATATATATATATATATATTATATATATATATATGAGTTGCCGGTGAACGGTTCTCCAGCGCGAGCAGTCGGTATTTTTCAATCAAGAAACTCGCTAGAAGACGCTGCCTGCGTCAGCGTTGTCTCTCGTGGGTGAGGGCGCGTTCTCCTTCTTTGCGAGCTGGTAGAGCGTTCATCGAAGAAAAAGCGTTTCCATAGTCAACGTGCGCCTTTCGCTCTCTCTCTCTCTCACACAAGACAGCAGATGGAAGAGTGAGAGAGCTTGCGCTCTGGGACGCACGCGCCGAGGGCGAGCGCGAGCCTCCCGGCGCGCCGCACCGCAGCGCCATCTCGTGATCATTCTGAGACCTAGAGGTGGCTACGACAACGGCGTGGGACTAGCCTATGCCCTAAGGAGCTTACACAGACAATAGCAATGAAAATAAAGCACAGAATATGCCTATAAACGAGGGCCCAAGTCACTATTTTCCATAAAGAGAGGGTGGTTCTTAGGAAAATAAAAGAAAGATGACGCTATAGTCTCTGCAGCCCTTGCGGGAGCACGTCTTAGCGCCATTACGTTAATGGAACGTGCTGGCCTGCGGTGACGTCATAGAAGCATTCTCCCTTCGGAGCAGGCAATTGGCAATGGTCACGTACACTGTATAGTCCAAGAAGTTTGTACTCCGTAATCAGCGATGTACGATGCGTAACGAACGCGGGATGCTCTGAGATAAGATATCCAATGAAGGCGCCTCACAGGAGCCACTAGAATGCTCTATGGTTTGCAATGCTATGCATTTATCGAGAAGTTTCGGTGAGTGATCCTTTAAGTTTATGCATTTTCTGTACCGCGTGCCTGCCATGGTATATAGCTCAGCGGCCGAGGTGTTACACCGATAACCTGAAGGACGCAGGTTCGACTCCCGGCCACGGGGTGCTCTATAGTGGATATGGTACACGGCTGCTGATCCGAAGGTCGCGGGATCGAATCCCGGCCGCGGCGGCTGCATTTCGATGGAGGGCAAATGTTGAGGCCCGTACACAGTGCGATGCCAGCGTACGTTAAAGGGCAACTTCGGTGTTTCTTTTTTTTTACCATGTTCTGATATCAGCGTTTTCCAATGGTACTGATAAGTCCTGTAACCGCTAGGGGAGTTCAGTTTGCTCGGAAACGCACCAATAATTTTAAATAAGCCACTGAAAGTCATCTTCAAACCGCAACCAAAATGGGTAGATGCTTCATGGGGCGTGTGCAGTGACGTCACAACCTTCCCGTCACCAGAAATATGGAACTGGCGCCAAAGAAATACCAGTGGCGAGGTCATCCCACGATATATTGAGTTATTCCAGCTTTTCTGATCTTGACAGCGACGACTTTAGCGCGGAAGTATCGCCGTTTTGCTTTTGTAGGCCCGCTGGCTCGGGTAGGCAGCGCAGAGGTGATTACGTCAAACACACAGGGTGACCAGCGTGAGAATCCGCTAAAAATTCTTAAAATTCATTTACAGGAAAACTAAATGACCTACATCCGCCTGACTTGGCATATATCATTACAGTACCGAGCAGAATATATATTTAAAATTTTATTGAGACCAGTGGACACTGAAATATCGCCGGAGTTGCCCTTTAAGAACCCCAGGTGGTCGAAATCTTCCGGAGCCCTCCGCTACAGCGTCTCTCGTAATAATAGTTGGTTTTGGGACGAAAAACCCTATACATCAATCAATCACGGCCGCGGCTGTAGCACCGTGGTGTGAGCTAAAACGAAACAAGAAGTAACCACCGGTGTTCCTAACCGTGAATCCATAGCCCACCACTACGGCTTGCCTCACAATCATATCGTTGTTTTGGCATAGTAAAACCCCAACAATGGACCTTTGGATGGATGGATGAATATTAGGAGCGTCCCCTTTATAACGGGGCGGTAGCCGGGCCACCAAGCTCTAGCTTTATTTCTTTTTCCTCTACAAACATTTCTTTTCCCGAATCACACGTATTTTCACAACTAATTTTTCTCCTCGCCTACCTATTTTATCTATTATCGTTACGCTGTGATGTAACAATCTTACCCGGACTACCTTGCGCTTCTGTTTGCTCCATACCTTTGCGCCACCAGTACTCTAAGCGCCTTTTACTTATCTCTATCGCCGACATGTTCAGCTTTCCCGTGCTACCCCTGAAACCCATGGCCTCCTCTAGGGTAGTGTCCACAGCTACAGCTGGGTGGACATCTGTACATTCAATCTAAATATGATCTGTCGCTTCCCTAGCTTTTCCACAGCACGTACATGTATCCTCTTTATTGAATTTCGCTCTGTAACTTCGGGTTCTCAGGCAACCGGACCTTGCTTCAAACAGTAAAGCACTTCCCTTTGAATTATCGTAAAATTTTTCTCTCTTGATTTGGTCTTTCCCTTTTCTGTAGTTGTTCATTGCCGGCTTCTTCTCCATTCGTGCTATCCAATCTGACTTCGCCGCTCTGACCATGCTCTTAACGCTCTTTTTCGTCCCATCCGTTTCGTTACTGTAAGCCTCCTAGTTCTCTTCCTCCATTGTGAGTCAACACCTGAATACTTTCGCTGCCCGTCTACTTTCTTTCATATTCCTTAATCTCTGTTCGTACCTAATTTTACTATGATCGAAAATGCGGCCGCGGCGGCCGCATTTTCGATGGAGGCGAAAATGCCAGAGGCCCGTGTACTGTGCGTTGTCAGTGCACGTTAAAGAACCCCAGGTGGTCTAAATTTCCGGAGCCCTCCACTACGGCCTTTCTCTGCTATCTCTTTCACTCCCTTCCCCCCACCCCCATGGACGCTTAGCCGTGCTCCCTACATGGGCTGCAGAAATTAGCGTCCCTTCCTAACCAAACCACAATCAATCAATCAATCAATCAATCATATTGATGACAGACAGACAGACGCTACCTCGGTATATGGTAAATGATGGGAATAGACGCACAGAAGTACAAGAAAAAGCTATGATAGTTAAAGGAAGGAGGAATTCCACAATAATGAAGCATAGAGCGCCGTGGGGTTACAACAGGTACGAGGTAATTCGCGGTTTGTGGAAAGGTGTGTTGGTGCCAGGATTTACATTCGGAAACTCAGTGGTGTGCATGAGGTCAGAGGTACAATCAGCGCTGGACGTGAATCAGAGGACGGTCGGACGTCTCGCATTGGGCGCCCATGCGAAGAACACAAATGAGGCTGTTAAGGGGGATATGGGATGGTCTGACTTTGAAGGAAGGGAAGCTCAGAGTAAAATTAGGTACGAACAGAGATTAAGGAATATGAAAGAAAGTAGACGGGCAGCGAAAGTATTCAGGTGTTGACTCACAATGGAGGAAGAGAACTAGGAGGCTTACCATTAAGTATAGACCTAGAGACCTGGTTAGGCGGCGCTTGTGCTCCGGGACATGCAGCGCTACCCGTGTCCCCGGCGAGCAGTAATAGGTTGGGGGCTTGCGAGTGCGCTCTATGGAAAGAGCAGCGGCGAGCGACAACCGTGCGTTGTTTGCGGTTTCAGCAGACTTTAGGTCAATATGCCAGGAATCGTCGCTTGAGCCGCCTCCCTTGTTATAACCAGTATTTTACTTTCCTCTCGACCCTCAAAGCTCTATATAATGTATGACTGTGTCGTTGACAATTAGGAATATACATTGGAGCACATCCCGGACTTGTCGAGACGAGCTCCATGCGTCTAATCGTAGATTCACTTTCACTTTTTTTTATTGAAATGGTGAATAGCAGAGATTGGCGTCTTTATTATGGAACCGGCTGCTCCTTCTCGCTTAGCAAGCCAAAGTTCAAAAAGAAAGAAAAAAAAAATGAGAGAAAGAAAATTCTCACAAGATAAACACACTATAGAAACACTAGTAGAACCGCGGCACTATGCAGTTCCACAGTGCATGGGTCAGAGTACCGGGAGGATGTTCATGTGTGAAGAGTTGGAGTCAATCTGAGGGGTGCGAGCATTGCGTTGCTGCTCGTGGCCTGGCGTATACGGGATGTGAAAAGCGCGTGTTATCGCTGTCGCCGTGTGCCTGCCTCAGACAAGGAAACGTGGTTCGGCTTCGTTGGAAGGTGGACACGCTGGGCTTAATTCGGCAAGGAATGCCGAAAAAGCACCCCTCGGCGTGACTAAAAAACTTGAAGGTCGTGGTCAGCGGGCTAGTGGAACAAACATGACTGCGGCTGCTTGGTGACAGGGTTATAGCGTGAAACGGCGTGACGCTGGAATTCCGGAAGGCAGTGTGTAGCACCGTCCGGCGCGCAGAGAAGTAAGCACGTGTGGTGGTGGTGGTAGTGACTTGTCAGGAAAATGTCATGTGATGATGTTCTCTGACCCAATGGCATGTCGATAATGAAAGTGCTGTGTGACCTGTACGTGATTGGACCGCTGTCAACGCTTTGTGAACTAAAGTCTTCAAAAGGCGATGTTTTTGAAGAAATCGGAGGGCGGAGGTTCGGGCTGCAGCCCGGACAGATGCTTTTGGAGCAGTAAGTTCCCTTCACCGGCCTACGACTCTCCTTTCGCGCTGCCACCGTGCACTCGAGCCATCGAGGGGCGCCGACAACGGACCTTTTCTTCAACATCTTCCCTTCACCAACCAAGGGAAAATCAACTGTTGGTATACACGCGTGTGCACATGCATGTGCTACAAAAGCTTTCACATTCAGTGGACTTTTAATTTGATGTTCTTTCTATCCTATACTGCCATCCTATAGGAGTGTACAAGGTTAAATTCATAACATTCTGTCCTACACCTATAGCCCTGCCCCATTTTCCGTCAAGTGTCGCTCTTGCGTAGCTAACTTTTACAATGTTCAGTGCTACGCATACGGTGGGACCGCGTTTTTCCGCGAAGGCCTCGGCGGAGGCGTGTTCGTGCGGCCACGAAGCTTATTTACAGGTCTATCCACCGTTAGTGTGTGTCGCCGGCAATGGGCATTCTGTCAACGTCGCTTCAGGAATCACGCGGTCAATCATTACTGGCAGGACGTATAGAGAGACTGCCTTTTTCATTGCTACATACATCTTACGAGCTCTCATAAATGACGCTTACTTATGGCAGTCACATTTCGTCGTTCGCGCTCGTTATCATCAGTGAGCGTCGCGGCTGCAGTTTCTTGGGCAACGCCCGCCGTGTGTATGGATTCGCGAACGGCTCAAAAGGAGGCATCAATCAAGGGTGGTTTTTTTCCGTCGTTTCGCCGGGTCGCTCGTTACTTGGCAGTGAAAAAAAAAGCAAGCACTGTTTCGTTGCTTGACGCAGTCTACTGCGATAAGATATGACCGGCACCGAAAACTTCAGGGCTTTGGTTAGTTAACGGTATGTTACGGATTATATAACGTTAATACGGGATATACGAAGGCAAGCAAAGCACATAGAGGTTTTCGCATCGGTTGCTCGTCTTGGTTTTACCGCTTTTAGCATACATCATAAGAGATCCGTAGCTTAGAAATTTTCTTCGCATTGTTTGAAACTCGGGCTCTCAATGTCTCATAACCAAATTAGTCCGCATTTCAGAGAAGATCAACTCTATTCCCCCCCCCCCCCCCCTTTTTTTTTTCCCTTTGGACATTCAAACAACGCTATCAAGCTTTACTCTCCGCAGGGTACATTTATCGTGAATGGGCATTGATATGACATTGACTCCGCCTTTAAATGGTGCACGACTTGGTGAGTGGAATGAAATGCTAACAAATTTAGGGTTATGCGTGTTTTCCGAATGTCGTCTTCTTCTGCTACCTACTTTACTTACCAACATTCCACTCGAACCAGTCACTTCTTACCTCCATCTATAGGCGTACAGATCACCACTTGTTTAAGCTGCTTACTCCACATCCGCTCTATTATTAATAATGCAAATCGCATGCTTGGATACATTCGCCGCATGTTCTCCTCTGCGCCCGTCTCACTTAAACTATACTAATGTACAAGACACTAATTCGTAGCAAGCTAGAATATGCTGCCGCGGTATGGGACCCGAGTTCAGCTGATCTAATAATTGCTCTTGAATTAATCCAAAATAACTCTGCTGTCTTTATTCTTCACAAATACAACCGTCACGCTAGCATTACTGCCATGAGGAACTCACTCGAACTGCCGTCTCTCTCTTCCTGTCGTAAGATTTTCCGTCTGTGTCTATTTCACAAGATCTACCATTGTATTGCAACTCTTCGTGAGACGCTTATTTTTTTTTTTTTATGTATCGACTAGGATTCATTATTCTAATAAAGCTGGTGTAATGTTATGTCTAACTAAAAAATGCAGTGATTAATTTGTCCCCAGAGCATCTGTAGACTGGAACCGCCTTCCCGGATCTGTGGCCGTCATCACTGATCATTTCTTTCGTTCTGCACTAGCTAACATTGTATAAGGAAGCAAACCAACTTGCCTGTTCTCCTTCTACTTAGCCTTTATATTTTAGCCAACATTGTATGGGTGATGAAAATCATGTTTCACGTCCCTTCATAATGCATTTGGCCTGGAGGGTATCGTGAAATAAAAACAAAAATATTCCTTGAAAGACATATGTCTCATGCGTGCCTAGGAAGCAACGGTGGTTTATTGGTGTTATTTGATGGAGAGATGTGCACGGGCTATTACTTCACGGCACATTACTATATGAAGGGGCGCAAAGTTAGTGAGACTGGGAAAAGAGCAAATTGCTTTGCAGGACACGAGACAATACATTTTCATTTAGGCCAGCGCAACATTCTTATTTGACCAATTAGAAAAGTACTGAGCTCAACTTATATTCCTAGCGCTTGCGTCCAGGAACTGGTGTCTTCGGGCAAGAACCGCGGTTGTCATGCAACGGCATATAATTCCTCAGTTGCATCAATGCCGCTCGCTCGATGGACGCAACAAATATCGTTGTCCTTATTGCTCCGAGAGAAAAGTGCGATTATTGGATAACTTGAAGTAGTAAAACGCCGAATGAAACATGAATCCACGAATAAAGGACGTTCCAAGTAGTATTCGAATTTTAAAATATTTCCATCTCTCTCTCTCTCTCTCTTTCTGCACCAAAGTTTTTGGTTTCAACGTTCATGCATTGACGAAAAATAGGAAAAACCTCGCTGGTCTTATTACCTGGCGTTGTTGGTGTGTTGTATAAAGAAAGAATATTAGAATAATTAGTATTTGTTATTATTTATGTATTCATATTTGCGTTTTTCTTTGCACCATTGTAGCGAATCTTCTAAATGTAAATAACAGTGTCGACCTCGACAGGCCTGGTGGCGGTGGTGGTGTTGGTAGTGCTGCTTCAGGCTGTTTTAGCCTGGCATACAAAGCAGCACGAGCCTCGATCGACGTATATTGTTGACAATATTCCATGTAAATGTGAAATTCAAGAAAAAAGCATTTGAAATTTAAGAAGAATAAAGGAGCCAACGAAAGGAATGAGAAGGGGGAGGAAGGCGGGCAACTATGCTGCCGTAGCGCACTTTTCCTGCTGATTGCCTCGGCATGCAGTGTCCATTACACGAGTTGAGATTTCACATGAAAATGGGTGAGCAATGACGTCGCATGATCAGTAATTGAATAAAATGGAGCAAACTTTATTGAGCAGTAAGCGACGTAGAATGACGGCCGCTTCCATCGCGCCGCAGCGTGCCAGCTACGAGTACGTTTCGCTTCTTGTCCTTGTCGTTCGTTTGCGACCTTGCTACTGGGCGACGCCACCGGCTTGAAAAGGCTTTCGCTTTCATCGTGTACTGTTCTGGTGGCCGAAGGCGAGAGACGCACCCTCACCAAGACGGGCAGAATTGCGAAGGAAGGAAAAAAAAAAGAAAAAAAAGGAGAGAGAGGCTCGCGCAACATTTATAAGGGAGCA